>JAQQBR010000003.1:2043487-2060204 GCA_030347285.1 Microctonus hyperodae | reverse complement strand
AAAAACTCGACAGCGTTCGATTGCTAATTGAACACAGAAAATTTTTACACAATATTCTTCTGATACTGTATAGAACTATAAAAAAAATTCAATTTTTTCAACAACAAATACCATACCCCCTCCTTTAAATAAAACTTCATACAAAAACTAAAATCCTCAAATTATTCTTTTTTATTAAATGTGTGAATGTAATGTCAAATATTGTGTGTTGTTGGTGTGGCAGACGTTTCGGGACAAAATGTGCGGGCTGTGGCCAAGGCCTTGCACCATCGCAAGTGGTACGACGGGCTCAGGAGTTTGTTTATCATCTCACTTGCTTCTCATGTGCGCTTTGCTCAAGACAATTGGACACTGGTGATGAATTTTATCTGATGGACGATCGTAAACTTGTTTGTAAACCTGATTACGAGCAAGCAAAAGCCAAAGGTGAGTTGAAGAAAAATTATTTTCAATATATAATATTTAATATTCATAATAAAAATTTATTAGTGATATTTAATTTTAATTTTTGTATTTTTTTTTTACACGTAGAATCGGCTGATGGTGGAAGTATTGATGGTGATCAGCCAAATAAAAGGCCGAGGACAACTATCACAGCAAAGCAACTTGAAACTTTAAAAATCGCTTATAATAACAGTCCAAAACCAGCGAGACATGTGCGAGAACAATTATCGCAAGACACTGGATTAGATATGCGTGTAGTACAAGTATGGTTTCAAAACAGGTAAGTTTTTTTTTTTTATTTAATAAAGTTATTTAATTAGATTATATATACTTGAAGAATAAATGAAACATTAATGTAATATATTGTTTGTTATTTTTATTAATCAGGAGAGCGAAGGAAAAGAGACTAAAAAAAGACGCAGGAAGAAGTCGATGGTCGCAATATTTCCGCAGTATGAAGAGCAATGGTTCTGGTGGACATTCTCCAAGACATGACAAATTATTAGACAAAGATGAACTCAAAGTTGATTTAGATTCATCATTTGGTCATCATGGTAAATGAAAAATATTTATAAAAAGAATTATGACTTTTTTAATCCCCAAAGTTTTTTTAAATGATAAATCAGGAAATTCAGGTATTATTTAGCCCTTGGCAAGTAGATAAAATTCAGGTCTCTATACAATAGGGTGCGCACCATCCTTTCTCCATTGTATTCTCTCGTTTTCTAGCTTGATGTTCATTGTATACATGTATAGAAACACAGGAGAGTAAGGTGGCTCTTCAAATATTCAGGAGATTGCTCGGCTAACTGCCAACCACGGCATCCGAGATTTCACGAAGATTGCAGCAGAGAATAGAGAGACTACCTAACGCGCCAGTCCGCGATGCCGTAGGGCTTTTTATCGTCCAACTTTATATACACTCTTCTTCTCCCTCGTCCTCATTTTTCCTCTCTATTTTCCCTCTACCAATTCACCATCCCCTTACTTTTCTTTCCGGTTCCTATAGGCCCGTTAATCAAAATTAAATGTGACGGGATGAAAAGTCGAGAATTGACCTCGGTCTCGTTAAATATTTTACACTATGGAATTTTTTTTTTCCTTCTTCTTCTTATTCTTTTTATTAGTCTATACATTATACATATCTATATTAATCAAATTTTTTATTTATTTGTATCCTCCACCTAGAATTTTATTTTCTCTTTGCATGTGGCGAATCACAAACGATAAACCTAAATATATTATTTCGTTTACATAGAGAACCAATGTCGGAATATTATTACAATGATGCTCTCATAACATATATTCCACCCTTATTCTTTGTTATCTTGACGTATCTAAAAACGCACACGCCCACGATAAAAACAAAAAATTTGTGAGTGTTGTTATCTGTATTAAAGATCACGACAGATGATCCTCCACACCCCATGAATTTTCGTATAACCAGCTACTAGCCCTCATGATTATAGTTGAATTTTGAAAAGAAAAGAAATTATATTTAATTCAAGCATGAAAAATTACGAAAGAATATAATTTATATTTATTAATTGGTTAAAGTTTGTCAGCTTTTATTTTATTTTATATTTGTGAATAATTTATTTTACAGATCTGAGTAATGACAGTTATAGCACAGTGGTGAATATGGGTTTGGATGGGGATGGATCGAGTCCGAGTGGTGTTGGTGGTGGAATAGGCACTGGTGGACCACCACGCGGTTATTTGGGTGCCACAACACCCCCTTATCTGTCTACGTCCAGATCGCCCTCTTTGCCACCACAATTTCCCTATCCGCCAGACGCGGGGTTGTCTGTCTACACCACACTTGGTAATTTATTTATAAATTTTTTTTACACTCACTATTGCCATTGATATTATTCAAGTCTGATGCAAAATAGCAAATCAAAACAAAATTTATACTGACTTTGAGATGAAAAAAAAAATTTCTTTAATTTAAAAAAACAATTTAAAGTCATCGCAAAATTTATTTTGCTATTTGAATTGGATTATAAATGTGTAATGTTTAATTAATTTATTAATTATCTATAAATAAATGGGGGAATATTTAGATATTGATTGTTATTGATGTCCAGGTGGAGCAGGCGGAATGGTGCCGGGTCCAGCATCGGATTTAAGTAATGAATCAAGCGCTGGTGGTGGCGGTGGTGGTCCAGGTGCTGGTTATCCTGATTTTCCACCGTCGCCAGACTCGTGGCTCGGTGAACCTCCACAGCATCCACATCATCATCATCCACATTATGCCACATAACCCATTTAAATTAGACGCAATCACAGGAATATCGTCTAGAAAAATTGTCACAATAATATTAAGTGAATAAGATAAAACGAAATAGATAAAGGGATGATACCCTTTTTGTGTTGATGTGCGACGGTGCTCGAGACCGTCCTGCTATTAAAACAAAAAAGAAAAAAACTCGTGCATTATTGCTACTGAGAAGTAAGTGAATGGTTTTATTATATATAAAAAATTATATGAACACACATATACATACCATTCGCTTTATAGTGCTTATGAACGATATAAATCCATAAAATTATAAATTCATACACACGTATATTTATGTACAAATTGTTTCATTTCCCGTTGTACTACTTTATGTAGAACGACGATTGAAGCAGGTAGAAATATTTGTATAGTAACGTTCACTCGTTTTCTCTTTTTAATTTTATTTATTTATTTATTTGTATTCTTTTTTTTTTTTTTCAAATAATTGAAGTGTAAAAAATCAATTATAAAAGCGAATTCGTATGATACATTTTCTATAAAGCTTGTGTAAAAGCTTTACGTCTCAAATTTTCATGTTGTAAATATAGTAAAGTTAATTGGAATTTAATTGTTTTAAGAAACAAAAAGAAATCAGTGTCGTCATCGCGTATCGCGATAGTTTAGGGAGTTTAGATGGAAACACAGAAAAATATATATACATATATGTTTAAACATGTATATACATATAAATAAGCCTTTCTGTATTATGTATAAAAAATCGTCTTCGCGTTATAAAATATTCACGTACGAAAGAGAATGATTAATTTGAGAACTTGAAAAAAATAATTGAATTTAAATCGATTGCTGCACCTTCTTTGACAATTAATTGTACTCTCTTGGTTCATGGACACAATTTTTGAATCACATGCGGAAACGCTGATGTGTATATGGGTGTGTAACTATTGAATGCATCTGCAGTTAAGAGACACGATTGGGTGTGCGTTAAAGTCGATACAATCAATGACAAATTTTTTGACATAAAAAAAAAATATTGATGGCACAATTTATTCAATCATTTACTTTGACTGAAATTAACTTGTAAAATCACTTTATAATTTGTGGTACGATCCATTTGTCTTCTTTTTGCTGTTCATTACGACGAAAATTTTAAAATAAAACAAAATATATATATATCATAAACTAAAACATTATCCTGTGCAACGAAAAAAAAAAACTGTTGCATTTTTATGATAATATTTACAAAAGTTTAATATAATTCCATTTTACTTATTTTTATTTTGTGGATTTAATTTCATTTATTAATTTTTTAATAAAAGGAAAACCAAACTGTGGTATAAAGAGAAGATGAAATAGAATATGAGACGTATAATATATAGAAAAATGTGAATTCGCTTGGCGGTTGGCAAGAGTCTATTAATACACAACTTGTACAGAATTCGCCAGACTTGCAAATTAACCAAAATCAGTTATTACGGATCTTTATATTATTATCTAGTCATCAAGTGATAATAAAACAATTTATCATAATCAATGCAGCTGTGAACAGTCTCTCCTATATTAATTAAGTAAATAATAATTAAAACAAAACAAAAGTAAAAAGAAAACAATTTAATAGTAATAAATCTAATGGCACTTTATTTATGATCTATATACAGATGGTTTATCATGATCCTCATGATATATAAATGTTTATATACACGCATATAATTTTTCTTCTTTCCTTCAACATTAAATCATTTTATGAAAGTGTTATTTACAAATTTATATTTGGAAACACAATTTTTACGTATAAACAAAAATGATTTTGAAAAAAATCATTTCACAATTTTTCATGTAAAAACATTTATATATACACTCGTTGACAAAAGCTGGTATATATTTGTTGTTTATAATTACTTTTTACTTTGTATATACCAACTTTTGTTCATGAGTGTATGTACATTTTTTAAAATGCAAAATTACATTTTTAACATGCCATAATTTTCAATTTTATTTTCATATTTTTTATAAAGTCCGCGAGATGATATGAAAATATTTATTATTTTATTCATTACAACAGTTTTAATTATTGGTACCACCGTCAATTGATAAAAAAAAAAACAAAAACACGAATAAAAAAGAACTTATACTTTGTTTATCATGGGAGAAGAAGAAATAATTATAATACCCAGTGTGGTTAACAGTCGATATTAATTCATTGTATACGTTTTGTGATTATAAATCTTTTTTGTTTTTCAATTTTTTTCTTCTCATATGAGTTAATCAATTTTCAAATGATTCCTCGTATGTTCTCGTTTTCTTCAATATGCTCTTGGTGATCATCAATTGCTTAGCAATAGCTTTCTCGACATTTTTCTTATTTTTATTTGACGCCGATAGATGCTCAAATGTATCCTCAAGTGCACGTCGGGTTTTCATTAATCGTCGTTTCAATGCTTCATTCTCTTTCTTCAAAGTCTCGACTTCATCCAAACCTAAAAAATTTGAAAAATTTGTTAATTTAAAAAAAGACAATTATAAATGAAACATTATTTTGCTCAGCACTCGTTCAGTAGTACATGTTAATCAGATTTACGAGTTCTAGTTTTTGATTGTAGTTGTGATGAAGTCAGCTGATATAATGCGTAAGTGAAGTGTAATTTTTTTTTAAATGAATGACCATTAATAGATGAAGTTATTTGAAATAGGAAATGAAAAAAATACGTTAAATATTTGTTTAAATATTTACAACATTGCAATTCGAGTATTAATAAATATTTTGCCAAAAGCTTAGAACTCAACTGTGTATTATAATACATACTAGAATTGTGCCCACCTATGAAATGAAAAATTGAGATTATTTAAAAAAAAAATATAACAATATAAATAATAATTTCTCATTTTTTGTAATTGTAAAGATAAACTTTTATGTGGGATTATAAATACCTTCAACATGCAGCGGACTTTCACGGTCTAGATCCCGTAATTCTCCATCATGACGATTGTCTTCGTCACTTAATAAATTAGTCATTGATTCTGTAATTTTTAATGTATCTTTTAATGGTCTTGCGGTGGATACTGCAGCATCACTTTCAATACCCAAGTCTGGTGAACAACTGGATTTGCTACGACCACTTGATGATGGATAACTGATTGGAAGCCAATATTGAGAGCTCTGAAAAAATAAAAAATGAAAATTTGATTAATGTCATATGAAGTATTTAATAAAATTATATCAAATAATTTTTATATTACATTATAAGAGTGAAAATCTTGCATTATATCATCGCATTGCTGTTTAAGATTCGTGTCTGTAGGCACTGATGACACTCCACTGGAACTTGGTGCTGAATCACTTGTCTCACAGACAACAACGTGTCTTCTTAATTCTTTATTAGCTGCTTCCAGCTCACGCATTTGTCCTCTTTGCGTCTCATTAAGACGATTTAAATCCATTAATTGTTTATTAAATTTCTCTTGAAGCGAATGAACAGTTAATTCATAACGATTTTCGGCTTTTCTAATTTCTTGTTCCAGTCGCAATTTGTCATTTGTCAATTTTGTATTCTCAACGAGAACTTGACTGTGCGCAAGAGTTAATCTATCTAAATCTTTGGAAGATATAGAAATATTATTACGGGCGGAATTATTTTCTTCTTCGAGTTTTATTATTCGCGATCTTAACGAATCATTTTCCATATTCAATGACATAATTATTTCACTAGTTTTTCTCTCGTTATTTTCTTTATACTGTAATAATTCACTCTTTTGTTTTGCTATTTCAATCGCCATATTCTCCACATCGTTTATTTTCTTTTCCAATTGTGCTTTGCGTGCATTATTTAATTTCTCTCTTTTAATTGAATATCCATCATGGATTTTTTTTTCAAATACAATTTTTAATTTTTCACAGAAGCTTTTTATGTTTTCCAATTTATAAATAATCGACGATAATTTATCGTCAATAGTATTATTTAATGGTAATTTCATCGCGATCTCATTGCGTAATGATTTAAATTCTGAATGCAATAAATTATTTGTTTCACATAATTCTTGAATGCAATGACTTGCATCTATTTCATTAAGATCTATTTGATAAGTCTTATGATAGGGAACATAATTAATTGAATCCTCGGAATCACTGAATGTCTTCATGTATTTAGAAAATCTTGATCGACACTGAGACTTTGGTTGAACGTCTTGTAATCCAATACGTGCAAAGGATACACTCCTGTCTGGTTCTGAAAAAGTTTCCGAGTCTGATTGTCCCGATTCACGTATTCCTTGATGTTGCAATTCACCAATAATTAATTCCGCTTGATTTTTAATTAATTGTTGACCTTCTTTGCACGTACATAAATCCTCAAGGGAAAAATCTTTTAATGAAACGCCCTCCAATGCTTGAACTAAATCCTCTGAGAGAATTTTCGAGCTGGCAAACAAATCAAGAACCATTTTTTTTTGTTCAGTATTAGTAGAATAACCAGCAGATTCCAACATTTTTTTCAAAAATTTCACAAGATCTTTAACATGAGTACGTAATAATTCACAGTATTCTCTTGCCTTCTCCAATTCACATGCATTATTTCCAATTTCCATTTTTACATCGTCGAATTTTGAGATTTTCAACCATTTCAAATAATCCACTTTTTTTTCAAGCTCAATATTCTGCGATGTAATTTCTTGCAATGTGTCGAAAAGATTTTTAATATTTATTACTTGTTTCCCATCGATGTAATTAAGTTGGGCAGTGTTGTCAATAAATTTAACTTCTATTCCAATATTATTAAGTTCTTTAATAAGAATATCCAATTGAGAAACAAAATTTTCCTGAGGGAATTCAGACTTGATGCGACTTTTTTCCATCGATTGATTAGCCGTCATATGATTGTGAAGCTTTGCTATTTCTTTATTTTTACTCCACAATTCAGTATTAACCAACTGTTGAAGATTTTGCGTCTTTATTTGTAATTCCTTTGACAATTGTTCAATTTTTTGATTCTGTTCATTAATTTCATCTTTCTTTATCATTAATTCATCTGTTAATTTTTTTATTTCCTCTTCATTTTCAGCTCTTGTTATTTCAATTTGATCAAACGATGCATGATTATCTTCAAGTTGTTTCATTTTATTTTCTTTCTCCTCTAACTCTAAAGTCATTTGATTTCTTTCAGAGACAAGACACTTGATTTGCTGTTCTTTAAGACGAAGTTGATTCCGGAGCTCCTGAAAACATTCAAAGTCACCACATTCTCCCTTGAGTTATTTTTAAATTACGAATAGTTGTGTAAAATTTAAACACACACACGCACGCCACATTCGTAAAAGAAGGGATATCTGTCTCTTAGTGTATCTATTAACTGCAATTCAGTGAAAAATTTCTTTAATGCTCTTTATATCTCAAATCTATTTATAATCTACACTTTATTATTTATTTCGCACGAAAATTCTTTATTCACATATCAACATTTTAAATTTCTAACATTTCATAATGTATCATTTAAAAACATTGAATATGAAATAATATTTACCTCAGACTCGTTCTGTATTTGCATCTCGAGATTAATTTTCTCCTCCTTGATAATGTCAATTTCGTCTCGTAGATCATTAATCTTAGTTTCCATTTGTTCGAAACGTTGCTGCACACAAAAATAAATATTTCTCACATGAATGAAACTCTTTAATTAATTCATTAGTTAAAAAATTTATTTTGAAAATAAAAATTCGATGTACATGTGAAAAGAAAAGTTTACAACTTTGACAACAGTATTATTTGTACTGATTTATCAATAGGATTTAATAAAAGACCATCATCAATAAAGGACTTGATTACTTTGTCGGATTGTTTGACCATGATCTTGGAGGCAGGAGGAAAATAACGGCAGGTTCCTAAAAAAAATTTGAAATGCTAAAAGTTGATTGTGTCGGGGACCGGGTTGAGCTCTTCAAGTATATGTATATCAATAAAAATTTTGTCACAAATAATGTTCAATTTAAATAGAACATTGTATGATCATGACATCAATTTCCAAATAAACTCGAAACAATGTGGCTAATGGATAAAAATAATTTTTTATCGCAGTTCTCTACGGTGGAAATTACCAAGAAAAGATTACATAAATGATAATCAAATAAATAATGGAAGTATTTCCGACATTATTAGCGATTTGAATTAACAAAATTCTCACGATTGCACCTACCTCCATTTGTATTGATACACATAAACATGACAACATTGTCGCAATTGAATCTATGGCAACTCTACTACACACGTCTGAAGTACCACAAGTAATAATAAAATTTGATTTATTATTACACTACACAAAGAATTTACACCAGTGAATGTATTTAATTTTATAAAATATCGCGGTGACGATTTATTAAAATCAAGTAAAATGTAATTTCATTTTATTGCTCAGTGATAAAAATTATATTTTCGTTTCCACGATAAGAGAAGTAGTTTGTAGATTTAAAAGTGTGATTTAAGCACGCGGCGCGCGTTGGTTGACTGGATGAAATGAATGTTACATTGGGTGCAAAGCAAACACACTCGAGATGTGCCTTTTTGCCGTTGGACTTTTCTATTATTAGCGCGCCTGAAGCCGCTTGTATTCCTCCATCTACTTCACTGTGATTCTCTATTGCAAAGTTGAAACTCACTACGTCAGTCCTCAACGTATTCTAATCATAATATTATTTTTGGATTTTATGAATAGCATAAAACAATTGTTTGATAAATATTCGCAAAAAAAAAAAATAATACTATTTCTTTACGATTATAAAATGGAAAATTGTAAGATTGTAATTTCTAAGCGATATAAGTCTTATGTATAAGGAAAAAAATACGGATGAATTATACATGACTTTTCTGAGTTTTCTTAAAAGTTGAATTACAAAAAAAATTTTTAATTTCATATATAAAAAGCAATGAATATCCAAAGCTGTGACATGCAGTGATTATGATGTTGTCAAAGCAGAGAAGAAGAGGAAGAAGTAGAGTGTTTCTGAAAGAAAGAAAAAAGAAAAAACCAGTTCCATAGACTAAAACTTAAACACGGATTTTCACTTTTTACTTTTTTTTTTTTAACTTTACTTATTGCGAAATTTTTTGTTTTAATTAAATAGTTATTGAAAATATATAATGACCAATACTGGAAAAATTGTAATATATCCGAATAGATTTTTTTGTTAAATTACTCACCTGATTTATTTGGTCATCAGCATCATCAATCATTTCAGTTTTAATAATTTTCCGAACACTAGACGAAGTATGACTGCTTCTACCACTCTTTTCACTTCGTGTCGATTCTGTTGATTTTTTCTTCAGCTCATACTGTAATTCACTTATTTTTTGCTCCTTCTTTAATTGTTTATCCTCACTCCTGTGTTGTCGAGCAATAAATTCTTGTATCATTTTCATAGCTTTCTCATGTTCACTTTGCAATTTTTTCAATTCATTCTCTTTTTTCTCTGCTGATTTTTGCGCATTGCATAATTTTAATATCAATTGCCTCTTAGCATCATCCTGACGTTTTAATTCAAGATTTCGCTCCTCCAATTCCTGGATGAAAAAATAAATAAACCACTTATAAAATCATTGAAAAAAATAAAATAATTATCTGTGAATAATAACTCACAAACCTTTACTAAATCTTTAATCTCATTATTGTCGGATTTCGGTGATTTTTCTTTGGTTAAATCCCAATTAAACAGACTTGTGGAAACATTGGACGGTGAGGCCACTTGTCCTGATCTGTGATTTGACTTGAGTGATTGTGTGTCATCATGTGGGAACTGACTAGATGGACTACATGGCGGCGATGAACGACGATAATTGCTTTCAAACTATCACAATAATAAAATAAAATAAATAACAATAATTAAATATTCATATTTTTCTATCCTATTTTTATATTTACCTGATTGAGAAGTGATCGATACTTATTATTCGAATCAACCAAAGCATCGTCACGAGATTTGAGCGACGCCCTAAATTGATCCACTTGTTTCTTCCTTTTTTCAGCAACAATATTCAATTCTTCATACGCACGAGATTTCTCCTCTAACGAAGACATTTTTTCTTTAAGAATACGATCCTTCTGATTTAATTCACCTTTACACTGTTGCATTAAACTTTCACGTTTAAATAATTCACCCTCCAACGTTTTAACTTTTTCCCGCAGTGATTCAATATCCAAATCCTTATCAATGTTTAATTTTTCCTTTACACTAATTTCCATTTCCAAACGATCACGCAACTGATCACGTTCAACTTCAAGTTCCTGACCCCATGCACGTTCCTCCTCCAAGCTCGCAGTTAGTTGTTTTATCTGTGAATAAACCAAACAGTTAAGTAAGAATATAATTATAATACATCAAAATAAATTATAAAACGTAATGTTATTTACTTCTGCTTCGAGCGACTCGACGAATTCTTCCATTTGATGTAATTTTTCCTTATATTCTATCGCTACTTCTGGTGTAATCCCACAAGTCTCTTTGTAAAATACCGATGGATCCATCACTTTATCTTTATATTCCGCTAATTCTATACAGAAAAAAAAATTTGATAACTGCGTTATTAAATTAAAACGAATTACAAAGAATTTCTTTATAATACGAACTTAAGTGAATAATATCACGACGTTGATTGACGCTTACCAGTTTCAAGCTCAGCTATATGACGTCTTTCATTCGCAAGTATTTGTTCGTATTGTGCTTGATTGCGGCTACTAACTTCCTTTTGTTCCTCATGCAATTCAAATGCTTTCGCCGCTTGACTCAGGAGTTCCTGCTTCTCTATCAGCTCTTTTTTCAACGCTTCAACCTCAACCTAAATAATAAAGAAAAAGAATTGAAAATAAGTGCGATTGTATAATTTAAAATTAATATATACATTATATTTAATTTACAAACTTTTAATTCAATATTTTTCTTCACCGCATTTTCATCCGCTGTGCCTAATCCTAAAATACCCATTTTCTCCTCCAGAAAATAAATGCGCAACTTGAGTTGGAAATTTTCCTTCTGCAACGCACCCAATTGATCTTCATAATCCTTTATTGTTCTTCCACCGGATGTCAAGGATGCAGTAGTAGAAAGTCCACCAGGAGAGGGAACTTTCCCGGGAGACCTCGAGCTTGAGCCTAAACACAAATAGAAAAATCATAATACATGAATGTAATAATTATAAATAAATTAAAATTGTCTTAAATAACCTAAACACAATTGATTGACACATAACTGTCAATTAATTTCTTCATCTTACTCTGCATTGTATGACGACGATTATTGTGTGTGCTTTCCCAAACCAATCTCGGAATAATCACATGGTATTCATGATATTTTTCACTAAGACCAAATTAATTTTAATATAAATCAACATATATTTCGCTCATGTTCGAGCGTCGTCTCAATTGCATGTATAAATGTCAAACAGACGAAAAGCTGAGAGGCAAAAATTCTTCTATCTATCCTGAATTTTACACTTTATCAAATAATATATTTTATATCAAAATAAATTTTTTTACAATATTTTCAATGGTATTTTCCTAATGATCAGTTTCATCCTTGAATGTATCTATCATTCATGAGCACACCTGTTGGTTGAGATTAAAGATAATAATTAATATTGTCATTATAATGTGTGACGCATTGACTTCAGTCCATACGTCGTTGATGATGAATACTTGATGATATATTCGTGCATACATGTGCCAACTTGGTATAGACTATCAAGAACAAACGTCGCGACGCACTAGTCGACCCTTTTGGCGAATGACCAAGACATTTGTAGCTTTGCGACCTATTATTGCTCGTCTTGTTGTCACGCACAGGACCCAATCGCTCGTTTTTCATTTACTTTATTTTTTGTCTTTTTTCGTATTAAAAATTCAGTGGAGAATGCTTTGGTAATTCGACTCGGGTGACTGGATTTAACTCATGAAAAAATCATGATAAACTAAAATAACTTTTGAAGATAATGGAATTTAAAGAGTATGAAATTATAGAAAATAAATAAATGAATAAAATTATATATTTGTTAATGGATTGGAAAATATATCCTACCGAACATAATTTCTATTTTAATTGGTTTATCTTCGCTGTCGGATGAGCTGTTGACACTCGACGTGGTAGGTCTAGATCTGCCACATCCCATAACACGTTGCTTTCACTTATCATTTCGTATTTGTTATTTAATAGAACACATTCCTTGCTAATGTCAGGATGATTTTAGATTTTATTATTTAAGAGTTACTCAGAACGAATAAACATCTTCAACGAACTAAAACTAACTGCATTAAAATAGGTAAGACTGGCCAAAAAATTATTACGCTGTATATAAAGAACAGTTTAAAATTATTCCAACTCACCTATATGGGTCGTGAGATTTGGCGAGTAGTGAAGGCAACGTGAGAGCATTACAACATCTAATATACATACGTATAAATATATTATTTCCAATTTGATTAATGCTTTGAGGATATATTTTTTTTTTGATAGATAAATTCAATATTTAATGCTATAAAAAAATTTCATGAATCTCTTTTTCCAATTTATATCTTCTTAAATACATACTTGTGATTTATGTAGAAGCTACATTTTTCATTCAAGATACAAAAATAATTACCTACAAATTTATTTGATGTCATTCGAATGGAAATTTTACCCTCTTGAATTTAAACTCACGATGAATATTATATAAAAATTTCTATGAAAGTTATTCGCCATTAAACAAAAGTAAATTGGAATCAAGTGGGGAAAAAATTCTGTATAACAATTATTCAATAAAATTCTCGTACAAATATTAGTGTTACGATAGTTTAATCCAAGCAGTTTTATCCAAAAATAAAATCTATAGTTAATCCTGAAAGTTTCAGATATCTACGCGATAAATGATTATTATTTTTGGCTGAGCTTGTACTCAAACACTGAAAGTCAGTGTACACAAATACGTACATATCATTGAAGCTCATCAACACGATAAACATGGCAACATCGCATGTGTTAATAATAAAGTTAAACTTATAATTAATGTGCGTTGATTTTTTTGTGTGAATTGAAGTATAATAAATTTATAAAAAAATCTTCCAATAAGATAAAAAATACTTAACAAGCAATTAAAATATATTTCGTAATTAGCTGGGTTTCTAAATTTGTTTCTTCAATTTCTCAATACGTCTGCCAATAATTATGAAATCATTTCAAACTCTATAGAAAATTGCTTTCCAATTAAATTACTTTAAATTTCTACGGATCTAAAAATACAGTAGACAAATAAATAATTCATAATTATTACTAATTCGAGCAAGACCTCAATAAAAAAAAGCTCTAATTCAGCAGTCTACATCCGAAAATGTTACATAATCCCAGCTTCATCTTCCCGGTTGAAAGACACTCCAAACCCTCGTTTGAGTCGTTAAATATTGGAGTAACATAAAAGAAAATTGAATGAAAGAGATGAAAGAAATTTTATTTCTTCAAATATTCCATCCTACATTAAACCATCATTGACACCACAGCACAGTTCCTTTGCTGATTTCAGGTCAGTAGTAACAGCTGGTCATCACCGGAGCAGGCGTTAATCTATTGACTGAGCAAGACATGAGCTGCAATTCGGACCTCGAATGTTATTTTTAGATTGACACATTTAGAAACATGGTTAAACTATCGTTGATTATTTCACGTAAAGTGAGATTTAACCTAAGCGAAGAAGAATATTTTTTCATGAACTGAAGAATTCGATATTTCCTTTCATGAGAGTGAACAAACATGTCAGCTGCCGACAAAATAAGAGAGACCTATACCCAAAAATAAGTTCAAAGATAAATGACAACGACATTATACGCCCCCGCTTATTTCCTCCTCGTTGCAGTAGACAATATTTGTCAAGTCAGACATGAAGAAAATAACTACAACTTCCTCTTTTCTTCCATGGATAATCCAACATGATAAATATTGTATAATTAAATAAATCTGATTTAATTAATAACAATTATTAATTACTCTTGAATAATATCTCAAATAAAACCCAACTTCAACCAACAAAGTCTAGATGTCTTTACACGGTTATAATATAAAGACAATTGGCAATGTTCTTGGCAGGTCCAATGTGCACTTACGCGAATGAACAAATAAACAAAACAAGACCGAAAAGATTAACATCGCGCCGGTAAGTCTTGGCGTATAACGATTCGTACTTCTGAGAAAAGACTTTGAATGATGCGGCGCCTGATCTGAATTCTTCACGTCTGGCGATTCGGGGTCGTGTAAAAATCAGGTGTGCCCTGATGATACTTTTAAAAAATAAATGTACATTAACCCACCAATCAAAGTCCAATGTCCATATATTATACAATAAATTATATGACAAGGTCAATGTGGAGCTTTTTTATTTTAACACTGTCTATATATTCGAGAATTGAATTATTACATTGCTACACTTCATTGGGTATTAGTATAATATTAACTGAAGATATTTGTTACCGAAATAGAAAATGTATCATGAAAAAAATAAATAAATAAAAGCCGAAATGCATTTGCCTTCACAGAAATATTATCTTCGATTGTCAATTTAATCGATACGCTTCGAGAAACAGCCAATCATATATATTTGAAGGAAATAAGCAATAAGAAAAGGTGTGTCTCCAATGATTGGAGACACAAGCCCACCTATTGTTTCTCATATCATCTTCCAATGCAGCTGATGATCGACGTTAATAATCAGAAGTATTATTATTGATATAATAATATTAATAAAATACACTAGGGTCATTAGCTGCTTTTTTTTTATCAAATGAATACTGAAATATTAACAACGATGTTTTGTACGTGACAGGAGTGTCAGCAGCTGCAACACCCCGCATCCGGTTATTTTCCAAGATAAAAAAGAAATAGAATCCATCTCGATTACATCAAGTTCTATTCTTTAATATTCTGATCAATTTCCAATTCCTCCAGTGAATTGTCTTACCATTTATTAAACATGATGTCTGATTAAACGTGATGTCCTGTAATGGCATCTGCGTGCTGAAACAAGAAAAAGAAAAGAAAATAAGTAAAAAATTGATTAAAGTAAACTCATAGAGAAATAAGTTGGAAGAAAAAAATTGTTTATTTTTTTTTTAGATGCATATAAGGGTCGTTGGATTTGGAGTTTGGTTAATATACATCATCAGGCCAATGACCTGAAGGGATAGGAAAAGTGCTGGCTATATTTTCAATGCAGGAGTTTATTCTTGAGAAAATTATTCGTGAGGCTCTTCTAGTAAGTTTGAATATAGCCCTCGGAGAAAAGTACCGGTTTACCGTGAATTCTGTACTCTAATAAACCGCAGTGAAACATGAATAATTTTAGGTATAGTTGCAAGTAAAGAGCTTAATTAATCATTAAATATAATTCCGTTTAATTTCTTCATTGCAACTGATACCCTACCCATCATTTACCCAAATTTATCCTGTTACATTTAAATAATTATACTCAATATTTTGTGCTTTATTAAAAAAATAATATTCTAAACTCAAACATAAAAATTAAATACCTTCATTTTATATTATTCTTTATTTTATAAATGAATATAACGCTATGACTGAATGAATTTAATTTTTAGCGAAATCGCGTGGCGAATTTCTCTAAATAATTTAGCCAGTACTGTCTGAATAACGAGAGCACATGAGAAATGTTGATTTGATGATGAAAAAGAGAATAAAGAAAATTCCATTCAAAGATCATACTCAGAGTGCTGCATCAACGAAAATAGAATGAATCACACTAGCATGATATACAAATTATATGAGATAAATGTTGATGTTTATTACAAACGTCTACTTTTAACTCTAATACAATCATCTTTGTATTAATCGACTGTGTTAGATTCGAAAGAAAATGAATGATAAATTTAATTTAACGAAACTAAGAAGGGCAAAACAATATTTGCAGTGATTGTATGTGCGAGAGAACAAATTATGTGGAAAGGTCATTTAGTTGAGTGAGAGAACAGACTCATGTTGAATATTTCCTACAGTTGCAACATTAATTCATGTGGGCGA
>JAQQBR010000003.1:1885531-1900430 GCA_030347285.1 Microctonus hyperodae | reverse complement strand
ATTTCCACAAGAAAAGGCCACGAAGCTTCAAATAAATGAAATAAAATTGAGATTTACGTGTAAATTAAATGGGAAAATTTTTTATTCATTCAAAAAGTTCTTAATATTTAAATAAAGAACTCTTCTTTGGTGGGAATTTTTTTTTCAATGTTTAGAGTAATATTTCGTCAGGGGAGCGAAAGAAAAAAATAATCAGCTCAAATGAAGCACCATATTTTACATATCTTCCTTCGTTTAATGCTACTCACAAGACCCAATAGCAACATGACGATGCAGCAGTTGAGACATGACGAGAGTTGGGCCAAAATCCTGATAAGTGCTCATTATCATTTCTACTTCCTGTCACTGTTGCTCTAAATATATATATAATATATTAATGATAGGAAAGGGAGAGTGAGAAAGAGGTCGAAAGATAACCAAAATCTTTTTTATTTCATTTTAGAATTTATTAATACAAAAAACTCACCATATCTATGGTTCTAATTTTTTTTCCGCCATAGTAAATATGACAAGGTGGTTATATTGTGAATGTGTGTTAAGTAATCTATTAATTGTTCAGTGTAATATATTTAATTATCATTGCAGGAAAGCTAATGTTGCATTAAATTTATAGAATTTTGCTAGATGATGTTTTAATTGTCTTTGAGAATAATTTGAGGTTAAGTTTGTTTTTTTCCAATTCAAGTTTTAGAAAGTTTTCCAAATTGGTCATTGTAACAGGGAAAAATTGTACGGAAGGAACAAATTCAAAATTTAAATATTTAATTTCAAAAATTAAAATAATTTACGGATTACTAAATAATTATTACTATATTGCAAAGTATTTTTTATAATTTATAATTTCATAACGAAATAGTTCATGAATTGCCCGAGAAAAATATGGTACTTTTTTTAGTAATTTGTTGTAATTATTATTTATATTTGTTTAGTTTATAAACTTGTTTAGGACTTTTTAAATTAACAAATGAATCTTTCATTTCCGTTTTTCAAAATTTCACTAACAAAATCAATAACGATTTATATCTAGATCACACATTACAATGAAATTATTCTTTCAAGATTACAAAATGTATAGTAATTCATTTCTAAATATTAAAATGAAAAAAAAAATTCTTTTCATATGTGTATTTTATATTTTTTGATATAAAATTCTTCATCTATAAGACAAATATATAAACCCTTCATATTTATGATCATGATAAACAATATATTCATATAGATAAAAATACACCATAAAGATTTCATTATAAGAAAAAAAAATATTTAATGATTTGATTATGAATGGCAGGAACTCAATGAGACAGGATGGATAAGACATGGCAGAGTACATGGCCACAGACCCGGTGATTATGAGCGAGGTGACATAACTTTACCCGAAGCTGATACGAATATTCCACCCGGTTGGACTGACGAATTAGGTGAATATAAAATGAAAAATATTTGAATATAAATACAAAACTACCTACATTCTATTTAATGTCTCAATAATTAATTAATTATAATAATGAGATTTATAAATTACACATTTTCAGAACGTGCTGAAGATGAAATGAGAAGAAATGAATCATACGGAAATACCAATTATAATTATGGTTACAACAATGGAGGAAGTAATCACCGATATGACAACTCACAAGATAGGAATTACGACAACAATGGAAATCGCGGTGATTCTTCATATGAAAATCGTGGTGGCTACCGTGGAAATAACGAGTATGGCGGTAACGAAAACGGATATGATAGACAAGGTCCTTATGACAGTGGATCGGAAAATTATCCCTCAAGCTATTCAGCTATTCCTATACCTGGTGGACAAGCAAAAAATTGCAGTGGGAGTGGCTGTTGTGTTCCAAAATGCTTTGCTGAAAAAGGCTCAAGAGTAAGTCTTGGAAAGTACAATACAGGTGAAATTATATGATGATTAACTACGGTTTTTTCGTTGATTATCTAGGGTCCGCCAGGAATCATGGGGCCTCAAGGGCCTAAAGGTCAACGAGGTTTTCCTGGTACTGAAGGATTGCTTGGACCAAAAGGAGATAAAGGCGATCCCGGTCCTCAAGGCCCACGTGGTCCAAAGGGTGATCGAGTACGTTTATAATATTATTTGGGAATTGAAATATTGATAATGAGCAGAGATAATTTTGTTTTATATTTGGTAGGGTAAAATGGGTATGCCTGGATTTCCTGGTATAAATGGCATTCCCGGAGTTCAAGGACCTCCGGGTTCTCCAGGTCTTCCTGGTAGAGATGGCTGTAACGGAACTGATGTAAGACATTGTTTATTTTTATATGTGAATTCAGAAAAGAAATTTTTATAAAGTTCACAAATATGTATGAACTTTTAGGGTGCTCCGGGTCGTCATGGGTTGCCTGGTGAACCTGGACCTCGAGGATTTCGAGGTGTTCCAGGATCGAAAGGAGATAAAGGTCAACCTGCGTTTGCAGGGAATTTCCCAGTAGGTCAAAAAGGTGAACCCGGTCTTGATGGAGTAAGAGGACCACCTGGTTCACCTGGTCCACAAGGAGAACGAGGTTATACAGGTCCCAAAGGTGAACGTGGTCCATATGTACGTAAAAAAATCATAATTTTTTTTATGAACAGTAATCTGAGATTTCATCTTGATACATCGAGATATTCATTTTGTTTTAGGGTCCACCTGGTCAACAAGGTTCGAAAGGAGAAAAAGGCAATATGGGTTTGGGTTTTGAAGGTTTGAAAGGAGATAAAGGTCAAAAAGGAGAACATGGTCCACCAGGAACAACTGGACCTTTGATACCATTTGAAGGTGTACAACATACTGTAGGACCAACTGGTGACCCGGGTTTAAGAGGAGATAAAGTTAGTGGTGTTGATTAATTTAACTTTATAATCTGCAATAGTTTGAAAAAAATCGCCTCATTGATGATTTTTTAGGGTGATCAAGGATTAGATGGTTTGAAAGGAGAGCCGGGTTTCATGGGTGATCCTGGAATACCTGGTGGACCTGGAGGAAAAGGAGAGAAAGGTCTGCCAGGAGCACCAGGCATTCGTGTAAGGAAAAAATTGAATAATTTACAACTTTCCAAAATATATTATTATGATAATTTTATATAATTCATTATATATTCAGGGTAGGGATGGTTTTTCTGGTCCACCCGGACCACCTGGTCGTAAAGGAGATCGTGGTATTGACGGATTAGATGGGTTACCTGGTCGTTCAGGTAGAAAGGGTGATTCTGGAAAAGATGGACCTATGGGAGTACCTGGTCTTCGTGGTCCCCCTGGACCACCGGGAGTGAGTTGCAATATTTAATTATTTGAATGATTGATGAAACTTGAATTAATTCACAAAAGAAGTCCAATGAATTTCAAACTCTATGCTCAAAATTTTGCAATGAAGAAGATGATTGATCATGTTTACTGATATAGGGCGGTAAAGGACAACCTGGGCCACCTGGTGAAAAAGGACCTCGAGGATTTCCTGGACCAGTCGGACCGCGCGGATCAGATGGGTATCCTGGAGAACCGGGTCCGAGGGGACCTATTGGACTCACCGGTGGACCTGGTCAGCCTGGTATACCTGGACCAGAAGGTTTACCCGGTGAAAAAGGTGGCAAAGGAGAACCTGGATTAACGGGATTTCCTGGTGAAGCGGGACCACGTGGTTTTGATGGACCTCCAGGCCCTGCTGGACCGCGAGGACCACAGGGTGATAAAGGATTTTCAATTATTGTAAGTATATTATCTGTTCCATTTTATCAATAGTCACCAAAAATTAATTACTATTAGTTACTATGTTCATTTTTTTACAATAGTATTGATATAATTGTTTATTATAAAAATAGAAAAAATTATAATATACAATACGTTGATATATTCGAACCAATATTAAAATATTTACGGTAGTTTTTTTTATCTTTATATTTAATATTTTGAATTTTAGTTATATAAAATAATGTGTGCATTCATGTTATTATCAGGGACCCAAAGGTATGGATGGTGCACATGGAATCGATGGAGAAAAAGGTCAGAAAGGAGAGCGCGGCTATGTCGGAGTCAGAGGACGTCCTGGTGACTCTCTTGATGGTATTCCTGGTTCGCCTGGTGCCCCTGGTCTTCCAGGTGAAGCCGGCGTACCTGGTAGAGATGGCGCACCAGGTTTTCCCGGTGAAATGGGTGAAAAAGGAGACATCGGTGGACGTTGCCAAGATTGTTTACCCGGACTTCGCGGTGAAAAGGGGGATAATGGTTTTGACGGAACACCAGGACTACCAGGACCACGTGGACCACCTGGAGAACGAGGTTTTCCAGGAGAAGCAGGATTTGATGGACTACCTGGACCAATAGGTCCTCCCGGACCATCGGGAAAAGATGGAATACCTGGAAGTGCTGGACCACAAGGAGAGCCTGGTGCACCAGCTTTCATTTCAGAAAGTATGCTTAAATTCGAAAAAGGTGATAAAGGAAGTCGAGGTGAAATTGGACGAGTTGGTCCCATGGGACCTGAAGGACCACAAGGTGAAAAAGGCCGACCAGGTCTTGAAGGATTCCCGGGATTGAAAGGACAGCCTGGAGATCGAGGATTCCCAGGTCAAGATGGTACACCAGGACGACCCGGTGTGCCAGGACGTAAAGGTGAAAAAGGAACTAGCATCAAAGGTGAACCTGGTGAACCTGGACGAAGTGGAAACCCTGGACGAAAAGGTGATCCTGGATTTTACGGACCAAAAGGTGAGCCAGGCCAATGTCCACCTCTGAATTTGACAGAAGGTTTCAAGGGAGACAGAGGTTCACCTGGAGAAAAAGGTGAACCTGGACCACCAGGTCTCGATGGCGAACCCGGTGATAAAGGATTACAGGGATTTGCTGGTCCCCCTGGAGCAACTGGACCCATTGGTGCACCAGGTCCAGTAGGTCCACGAGGATTACCAGGGCCGCGTGGTGATAAAGGAGATATGGGCCCAATGGGTTTCCCTGGTGAGGCAGGACGCGATGGACCACGAGGATTCCCCGGCATTCCAGCACCTAAAGGTGAAAAAGGAGAACCTGGAATATCAGTTAAAGGAAGTCAAGGCTTGACTGGACCACCTGGAGAAAAAGGCGAACGTGGTTTACCTGGTCCCGTTGGAAAAGATGGGCCAGCTGGTTATCCTGGTCTTGCTGGATTCACTGGAGAAAAAGGTGACATTGGAAATCCAGGTATCAGTGGTCTACCAGGAGGTCCTGGAGATAAAGGTGATACTGGTCCTATTGGACCTCCGGGACCACCCGGAGTTCCAGGTATTCCCGGTACTGATGGTAGTAAAGGTGAACCTGGATTATTCGGTGAGCCCGGCCGGCCTGGACTTCCTGGTTTTCCAGGAACTAAAGGAGATCGTGGAGAGCTCGGCATTGATGGACCAAAAGGATATCCCGGTCGTCGTGGATTGCCAGGAGTTGCTGGCCGTCCTGGATTAGAAGGTGCTATAGGTCCAAAAGGCGAGCGGGGTGAAAAAGGTTCTGCAGGTTTTCCCGGTTTACCAGGAATGGAAGGAAAACCTGGAAGATCAGGCGCACCTGGTCCAAAGGGTGATCAAGGTTTCGATGGACCCTCTGGATTACCCGGACCAATCGGTTTGATAGGGATCAAAGGTGAAAGGGGACCCGCTGGGTTACCTGGTAGAAAAGGAGAAGCTGGTCAAGTATCAGAAAAAGGACAAAAAGGTGAACCTGGTATGCCTGGAATACGAGGACCACAAGGATCTCCCGGACGCGATGGCATTGATGGTGAAAAAGGGGAACAAGGCAGACCAGGATTTGCGCGAGATGGACTACCAGGTATTAAGGGAGAATCTGGACTGCCAGGTCTGGATGGATTGCCGGGAGCTCAAGGCCAAAAAGGTGATATTGTGATTTATGTTTTTTCAGTTACATTCATATAAAAAAATCATTGACACATCAAAATTGAAATTAAGGAGTACATATTTCCAGCCGCGCTAAAAACGTCCCAAAATAAAAATTTTTTTGAGAAAGATAATAATGGAAATTGATAAAAATAATTTTTGAACATTATTTATATGTATTTAAACTACACAAGAAAAATTGTTTCATTTTTTTTTTAAATCACATCACAAAAAATCATAATTTTGTGTTGTTTTTGCCGGCACAGTCGACATGATAACTCATAAAGTCTTCAATATTTTTTTATGCTTTTTTTTCAAATATTCAAAATTATCTCTACAGCCTATCGAGCCACATTTTTATATTATGATTTGAAAATTTTACAAACATAATTAAAATGTGAAATTAATGACCCAAAATGCACACTTATTTTTCTAACTGCTATAATTTTCAAAAATTTTCGAATTTTAAAAATCCGACTCAACAAACTATACAGAAAATAATTTCGAATATTTGAAAAAAAAGCATGAAAAAATATTAAAAGCCATATGAATTATCATACCGACTGTATCAGCAAAAACACCACAAAATTATGATTTTTTGTGGTGTAATTTAAAAAAAAAACAATTTTTTTTATACAATTTGAATACAATATTAAAAAATTATTTTTATCAATTTCCACTGTTGTCATTCCCAAAAAAAAAATTTTCTTTCAGCCACGGCTGGATATATGTACCCCATTTAATTGTTTAACCAAAATTCAGAAAAATGCAATTAGAAATAAATAATACAAATTAAATGAATATGAAATTATCAAAAATCAATATTGAAATAACTTACATTCTAATAGGTGATACTGGCGTCAGAGGATTCCCGGGTCAGAAGGGAGATATCGGTTTTCCTGGATTGGACGGAGCACCTGGTGTCCCTGGACTCGATGGTCTTCCTGGTCAACCTGGTGATATTGGACCTGTTGGACCATCTGGTTTTCCTGGTCTTGATGGTGATATGGGCTTACCTGGACGACCCGGTTTGGATGGTGCTAAAGGTGAACGTGGCCCTGAAGGACCCAACGGATTGCCAGGGTCGCCAGGTCCTCTGGGGCAAAAGGGAGATCGTGGTTTACCGGGACCAACAGTTAACATCAAGGGTGATAAAGGTGAACCGGGACCGACCGGTCTTCATGGCTTAGATGGTGAAAAAGGTGATCGCGGATATGATGGTGCCCCTGGATTTGACGGTGAAAAAGGTGATGTCGGTTTGCCTGGTCCAATAGGAAACCCCGGACCTCCTGGCGTACATGGCTTCAAAGGTCAGTAACATAAATTTTTACTATCAAATAAGCATTTGAATATATTATTTAAATGAAAAAAAAAAAACAAGAAATCACATCAACACTCAAAACATTATCAAGTAATTTATGTATTTCTCCTCCAATAGGTGACCAAGGACCTGCTGGTCTTCCTGGTTTACCAGGAGCAACGGTGAAAGGTGAAAAAGGTCTTCCAGGCCTTCTGGGTAAACATGGACGAGATGGACTTCCTGGAATTCCAGGTGAAAAAGGCGAGTCAGGCTTTCCGGGATTACCAGGACCAAAAGGAGACACAGGTCCATGGGGTCCAGTTGGTCCTAAAGGCGACAAAGGCGACGCTGGTTTAATTGGTTTGGAAGGGCCTCCAGGAGTTCATGGCGAACCTGGATTTGAAGGAGCACCTGGATTACCTGGTGAAAGGGGACCAAAAGGAGATCAAGGATTACCGGGTGGATTTGGACCACCGGGGCAAAAAGGAGAACGGGGACTTTCGGGTCCACCCGGATTAGATGGAATACCCGGTGAGAAAGGAAATCGAGGATACGATGGTATACCAGGAGAGTCTGGATTGCCTGGTGAAAAGGGTGACAGAGGATTCCCTGGTGCTGTTGGTCTTATGGGAGCTGTAGGTTATAGCGGTGTTAAAGGTGAAAAGGGTGAAGAATGTATTGAACCACCAATGGGACCAAAAGGTGATCGAGGATATCCTGGTAAGTTGTATTAAAATTAATTATTCTAAACAAAATTTTGCTTCTTTTACATTATACAGTGATAATGTCACGAAATAATTTTTTTCAAGGTCCGGCTGGACAGCCTGGAATACCAGGAGAAAAGGGAATGACTGGAACCCCAGGCTTTCCAGGAGTTCCCGGAGCTAAAGGTGCACCAGGATTCGAAGGTGCACCTGGTGCACCTGGTTTACCTGGATTAATTGGCCCAGTTGGTCCACCAGGTCTTACAGGAATCCAAGGTCCTCCTGGTTTACCAGGACCTAGAGGAGAATCTGGATTACCTTGTGAGCAAACGCCAGATTATCTCACAGGAATTTTATTAGTAAAACACAGCCAAAGTCAAAATGTCCCAGTGTGTGAGCCAGGCCACATCAAATTATGGGAGGGATACAGCTTATTATACACAGATGGTGACGAGAGAGCGCATTCACAAGACTTGGGTAAATATATCTCATCGTCTGATAATTTTTATTACCAAAAAGCAACTCGTGTCATTTGTCGAAGTCCTTGAAATTAAAAGTCGTCTAAAATCAATGTAATACTGGTGCCTATCACGCAGCATTATGCTGATCGCAGTTAGATTAACATGTTTTCCGCCGTGTCAACTCGTCCTATAAATTAATCTGCTTCTTGCAAAACAGGTTATGCTGGCTCATGCGTACGGAAATTTTCAACTATGCCTTTCCTCTTCTGCGATGTTAATAATGTGTGTCACTACGCTAGTCGCAATGATCGTTCTTATTGGTTATCAACTAATAGTCCAATCCCAATGATGCCAGTGGAGGAATCAGGAATAGAAGAATACATATCTAGGTACAAAAATAACACAATTATGCGTTCAAACACTATGAGTCACTTCAAGTTTACTTACGTTTATAATTATATTTTAGATGTGTGGTTTGCGAAGTTCCTGCCAATGTTCTTGCCATACACAGCCAATCTCTTAACATTCCTGATTGTCCTAATGGATGGTCTGGACTCTGGATAGGATATAGTTTTGTCATGGTATATAACAAAACCATTAATATTTCTTTCCCACTTTTCTTTTTGTTTGTTGTTTTCATATGTTTATTTATTTCATTTAGCATACCGGAGCAGGATCTCAGGGCGGTGGACAATCACTTTCTAGTCCTGGCTCATGTTTAGAAGATTTCCGTGCAACACCTTTTATCGAATGCAACGGCGCAAAAGGACACTGCCATTACTACGCAAATGAATTCAGTTTCTGGATGGCGACTATTGAAGATAGACAACAATTCCAAAGACCAGAGAAACAGACTCTTAAAGCTGGTAATCTAAGGTCACGAATTAGTCGATGTCAAGTTTGTATAAAAAATACGTAATATATAAACAATTAAATATTTGCTTTATGTAACTTACCATTATAAATAATAACGTATGACGAAAAACGAGAATTTTTTGCGGCAATTTAAGTGGGGAGAGCGCAATAAAAGGCAAATCAAAAGTTGAATATATTAAAATGTTTAAGAATTCACATTTATATTCAAATTATCTGTATGAGCATATTTTTATTTTTCTGTTTTAAGTCTATTGTGTTCATTTTTATTTTCTCTTTGCATTCAAATTTTCATTACAAAAAAATAATATCAATTAATATTTCCTTCCCACTATTTCAAATAATTTCATTAATCTTTATTTTTTTCTATGCTTTCTCGTTTTTCTATTATCTATTTCTTTATTTCATTCAGAAATATTTTATTCAATCTTTCATTTTACTAACACTAACTGATTTCCTTCTATTATTCTGCCCTCCTCATTTTTCCATCTAATATTTTTATACAAACTGTACGAACTAAGTGCATAGCATTTTACTTAGGATGTAAAATAATATATATTTATATGATTTATGTGTACAAGTTTAAGAATTTCATTGTCAAGAAAAAATAAATATAAAAAATAAATCACAATAACTTCTATATAGACACTGCCCATATGACATATGGAACATTTTATATATTGTATATTAATATAAATGAATTTATTAGCATGATAATTAAGCGAGAAGCCAAATATTTAAATATAAAAGGTATTTTGCTACATAGCCAATAAAATTTATCTTGTAAAACTTATTTGTTTACAATTTTATAATATTATATTATTCCTGATTTTTCCTACCTCCTCAACTTTCAATTTACCCAGCATTATTTAAATAAAACATTTTATGAAAGACCAAATTCATAAGATCCAATAATTTATAAACATTCTTATTTTTATAATGATATTTTATTTATTATTAAATACAAATCTGTATTTTATAATAGATAAATATTTGTTTAATGCAAACTAGTTACTTTCATATTTTCAACAAGACATATTATCAATATGCTGTTGTTTACATAATTAAACAAATAATTCATTGACTATTCAAGTCATACGATATACTAGGCAAATTGTAATTTCAATAAATATTAATATTGTTTACATTAATGACAAATAAGAAATATTTCAATACATGAAAATGAATTTAATAATTAACTAATGCAAAAAAAAAATTTTATTCAATAGTTTGTTAATATATTTTCAAATTACGAATGAAATATTTTTTTTTATAACATTCATTCTTGATCATTCGGCTGTTCAGCTGGTCCAAGTCACAAGAAGAACTAGAAAGTCAACTCTGATGACGCAGTTAATTGGTCTGGTAGAACCTGAGTAAAGTAAAGAAAAAAATTTGCAAATATATCAGACAGTTATGCAGACAAATTAAATAGAAAAATAAAAGTAAAAGCTGTTATTAAATATACGATTTCGTATATTAATTAATGATGAAATGACAGAAGTGTTGAAATGATAATGATGTTTAAACACGTGTCATATTGCTTCTAAATGAAATCTTAATGATGCATTTTTGTAATAATTTCGATCCTTTGATTCTTCGTCATTTATCATTCATTTATCAAACAGAATCGCAAGATAAAAAATTCTCTAACGTTTCTAGTTAAAAAAATAAATATATTTTCACAATATCGAATATGCATATTCTTTTGTCATGTTTTTGAAAAATAAATGCGCAACATCATTGAGAGATAAAATAAATAATAATGGAAATAAATGAATCATAATATTGTAGTTTCAATTACGCAGAATGAAATAAAATGTTTGATCAAGAAGTTGTCCAATGATGATCTCCTGGTATTCTTAAAGACAAATATAAAAAAATATTTTTGTTTAAAATTAATTATGCACAAGTGTATACATTTAAATCATTCATGTTTGTTGGGTTATAAAAGAAAAAAATATTATTATGTATGTTGTCAACTTGCGCCAATGCGAGAATATTATATTAATTAATTATCGAAAGAAGGTGTGGAACCAACCAGCCAATAGAATTTCTTCATCGGCTTGGCCTCCAACAACTTATCAGACCATTTCAAGTGCTCGCGCTTCCTATCGAAGCTTAGTATAATCCAAAAAGTCGCGCGCAAACTATTGTTTCATGTCTATACTTCGAACAGAAAGTAAATCTTCAAGAAAGAAAGAATAATTTAAAACTGTTATATTATAAAGTCGTTGATTATATGTGTATATTTATAAATACATATGTTTTTTTTAAATTTCAATTCAAATTTTTAAATAATGTCTAATACATTAATGTCGTCACGTGATCGGTGGGAAGTCCCTGCTTCTGACATTGCTAGACGCACTCATAATCCAATCAGGGCCATCATAGAAAATATCGTGGTTGAACCAAATCCAAATAAACAACTTATTGCTTTGTCAGTTGGTAAGTTTTTTTTAGTTCCTTCACTTAATCATTTGATATTTTTATTTTAGGTTATGATATTTATAATCTACTAACTTTCAAACCACCACCACCAAAATAAAATAAAAAAAAATACTTTTGAATATTAAAATTAAACATAAATAATTATTTCAAGAGCGGGAATTTTTTAAATGTTTAGAACGTTTTTTATTTATTCTTGACTTTATTTTTAGTGATGGTTGTTTATTGAAATAAATTTCTACGGCTAATATTTGAAGGTTATGTTGTATTTCAGATTGAATATTAATTTTTTTGTGGAAATATTTTCTGTATTCTTGAAATTTATTCAATATTCTTGAATATTTTTATCAACTTGATTCGAATTCAATTTTTATTTCTCTTTTACATCATCTTTGGGTTTTATTTATTGATCATAACAATGTTTACAATGATAATTAATATGAATAATCTTGACACAGGTGATCCAACGACATTTGGAAATTTAAAACCACCCAAAGAACTTGTTGAAGCTATTCAAGAATCCGTTGAATCACAATTATACAATGGTTACGCTCCAAGTACAGGTAAATAATCAGAGATAAATAAATAATCTTTATTTGCATTCCAAATATCGAAAATAAGTAATTAAATAAATAAATTAATAAGTAAATAACTGTTTTAGGATACCAATCAGCACGTGAGGCAGTTGCTGAATATAATTCAAGTGAAACTGTTAAAGTTGATCCAAAAGTAGGTTATCAATTTTTGTATAAAATTGTTCATCTGCATCAATTACATTCAAACGAAAATAAGGAAAATTGAGTTTGTGATATAAAGAAAA
This sequence comes from Microctonus hyperodae, assembly GCA_030347285.1. NCBI lineage: Eukaryota > Metazoa > Arthropoda > Insecta > Hymenoptera > Braconidae > Microctonus > Microctonus hyperodae. Next base: position 1,887,962 of record JAQQBR010000003.1, on the reverse strand, counting down.
TTATGATTCATGAATAAAGACATAAGTGTCTAAAGAAATAAAAAAATAAAAATAATATTCATGACATTACGCAGTAGAATATGTGTTATAAAGTAAAATATTATTCCTTGAATATTCGTGAATAATAAAAATAAATAAATATACAATAAGTTAATGAACTCTTTCTGTTCATGGAATTAAATAATTTTTCATCATTGCTTTAAAGAATACTTTGTTCGATGATGATATTAGTCATATTTCACTATTTCACAATCATGAATCTTTTTTTCTATCAATATTACAATGTCATTAAAGCTGTTGCTTTGTAAAAAAAAAGTGAAAAGCTAAAAATTTACTTTATTTCATTGTCAGTTTTGTATTTTTAATATCAATTAATTATTTGTTTTTTATGTATTTTTTTTTTATCTTTCTAGGATGTCATACTTTGCAGCGGTTGCTCTTGTGCGTTGGATCTTAGCATCACTGTATTGGCGAAAGAAGGTCAAAATATTTTAATTCCACGTCCTGGTTTTGCATTGTACAGAACATTAGCTGAAGGTCTGGGTGTTTCTGTCAGGGCCTACAATCTTCTAGTATGTAAAACTATTTTTACTTCCTAAATGAATTTGAAATTTTTCCAGCCAACTTTTATAGTATAAACTATCCACTTGATAGTAAAATTATATAATACCTTTTTTATAGGAAATTAAATTTTCTACAAAATAGTTCTTCTGAAAAAAAAACCGTAGAGCTAATAGTTGTTGAGAAAAATCTAATTAAACATATTGAAAGTTGAAATTTTCTTGTTTAATCTCGATATTAGTTCAAACTTCCATATGTTTAATTGGGTTTTTCTCAATTAATATTATCTCTAAGATTTTTGTTAAGAAGTATATTTTGTAGGAAATTTAATTGCCTACAAAAAAGGTTTTATATACTTTCGCTATAAAGTTGATAGTTTTCGAGAAAAATTGAAAAAACCATGAAAATCGAGCAAAAATCGACTTTAACATTTTTTACCGATTCGACAGTTCACAGAACATAATTTAGCGATAGGCACTCTTAAAGATTGAATATTTCTGTACAATATCTACTGAAAATCCATTGAATAGCATAAAATACCGCGAAGCTTTAAATAAATGAAAAAAAAAATTTAATTTACGTGTAAATTAAATGAGAAAATTTCAAATTCACTTAGAAAACACTTAATATTAAAATTAGGAACTCGCATTTTCGGTGGGAATTTTTTCCTAATAAATGTTTACAATAATATTCCGTCAGTTACGCAAAAAAAAAAAAACTCACCTCAAACAAAGTATTCTAATATCTATACATACATACATGAGAAGTTGAAATTTCTGATTTATAATTTTCATATCACTTTTAAATACATAAATAGTTCCATATTCAGGATTATCGAGCACTTGAATAATAATTTAATTCATATTTTCAGCCGGATCTTGGATGGGAAGTTGATTTGGATCATCTTGCGTCACAAATTGATGAAAGAACAGCTGCAATTATTGTTAATAATCCATCAAATCCATGTGGATCTGTTTATAGTCGTAATCATTTATTGGACATTCTTGATGTTGCCTCTAAATATCACGTGCCAATTATTTCTGATGAAGTTTATGAGCATATGGTAATATATAATATTGAAACAAAATATTATTTCAAATTATTTATGTACATACTCATTAATGTGAATATTTTTTTATCATTTCATTCAATATTATCATAATATTACAGAGTTAACAACGTGTTATCTGTAATTTTTATTTTAATATCATTCTGTTATTTATCACAACATCAGGTATTTCCTGGACAGGTTTTTCATTCGTTACCATCTTTATCAATTCAAGTACCAATTCTTTTGTGCAGTGGATTAGCCAAAAGGTAATTGAACATATAAATTATATTATACTAAATTATATAATTTAATTTGACAATTATTTTTCTTTTTTATTTCACGGACAGGTTTCTTGTTCCTGGATGGCGTATGGGATGGATTATAATTCATGATCGACAAAATATATTTAATAAAGAAGTAAAAAAATTATATAAATTAACAAAATATTTATTTTACTTATTTCGCTGTTTAATTTTATTAAATAATACTGATACCTAAATTAAACAGAGTATTATTTGTTCATGATTATAAAAATATTCTTTATTTAGTGTTGTTTATACAGATTTTGATTAATCTATCAGGTAAATTTAATATTATTATAAAAATGTTTTTTTTTTTTAGATTCGGAAAGGATTGCAATGTTTAAGTCAACGAATTATTGGAAGTAGTACTCTTATTCAAGGAGCTTTACCAGCCATTCTCAAAAACACACCTCAGAAATTCTTCGATGACATCACCAGACTTTTATATGTAAGAATAAAAAAGACGTTCGAATGCTTCTCTATAGAGTCAAATGAGCACAAACTTTTTATTGAATTT
>JAQQBR010000003.1:1869167-1879732 GCA_030347285.1 Microctonus hyperodae | reverse complement strand
TTTTATACAGTTTAAATACAAATAAACAATGTTTAAAAATCATTTCTATCAATTTCCATTATTATCCCCTTGAATAATATTTTTAGAACTTTTTATCTACAAAAAGTTTTTAAATTTCATTAACACACAAAAGGAAAAATAGCATAAAAATATTTATTAATAAATAATTATCATACAATACAATTTAAATTCGATTATTAATTCTCTTTAGGATATTTATTTATAATTTTATATAAAATATCAAAAACAATTGTTCATGCTTGAAAAGCAAAATGATCCGAATGTAATTTTAGAATTTTTTTTTTATTTAAAAGTAGGCTATCTGCGTAATAATGATAAGAAGATCACTGGGCTATTCTTATTGTCAAAGCTAAATGTAGTATACTTTGGTCAATTGAATTCAAATAATTTAATCCACATTTTCATTTATAAAATATTTATAAATACAAACAAATTAAAATAGTAGATAAATTTATTTTTCAATATCTTCAACAATATAATTCAATATTTAACAATAAAAAAATCCTGTGTTACATATTAAAATCCATAATATTTATTTGTTCTAACAATGGATAAGTGATATAAAAAATAAAAGAAAGGAAGAAAATTATAAAGAGGTAGGAGAGGAAAAATGACGTGTAAGATAAGAGGACAAACGGATACGAAGAGGCCGTTGTTCCTGTGTATCATATCGGGGATGAAATACATTTCCGTCGACGACCCACGAAAATTTTACAGACATTATGAATGAATAAATAACTAAATTAATAAATAAATCATCGATTAAAATTTTTTTAAAATATTCTAATAAACTATTTGCTATGAATTATATTCAAAGATTTTTTAATTTGATTCTATGATTGACATAAATATTATACAAAAATTTACAACTTTATGTACAGTGCAATCACGACGAATATTAATTGTAAATTAATCTAATAATTAAAAATAGAATGGTTTCATATTGAAATATTTGTAGGTGTAATATATCTTACATTTACTTGCATATTTGGTTTCATATAAATTCCTTTTACTCATCAAAAATTCGTGAGAAATAAAATGATAATATATTTAAAGTTATATAAATATTTATCATACTAGGAATTAGAACATAATCGTAAGCCTTGACAAGTCCAATGTTATTTCTCTCGTAACTTCCGCTTGTGGTCCAAGGCTTCAGCATCAAATAAAGATAAGAATATATACTTATTCAGTGACATCAAACGACGTTTGTCCAATGATAGATAAATTTCTTTAAAATAAAAAAAAAAAGTTTATGAAATAGCAAAGTGAATGAAAAAATAATGATGAATAAATATATGATAATTATTTATACGCATAAGCACGAGAGAATCAAGTCATTTAAATGGGTCGAATGATAACCAAGTTCATTTACATATTCATCTGCGGTAAAAGCGCACCATCAACTCTTCTGTATTTTTTATCATTAAATAGATTAATAATTCCCGGTGTTGATAATCAAATGAATAATTATTTTCAGCTCCGGCTTATACGAAATATGAGTTTATTATATTATATTTATATGTGTGAATTGCATGTGGAAATTAATAATTAATATTAATGAAATCATCAGAATGAATCAGTGACGAATTTTGTGTCCCTGACAAAAATTCATATGAAACTTTCTCCTGTCCATAATTGGTCATCTTTGTACACTTTTACGATTCGCTTTTGGCGAATGTCGATTATCAAATTTTATTTGGTATATTGTGTGATGATTAAGAATGTTTAATAATGATGAAATAAAATTTACTTTATGATTAACCGTTGCATTCTCAGAGGAGAATGAATTAAATTTGAGAGAGGTGTTGAATTGCCTTGAGAAATTGTGAATAGAGTGACAGAAATTGCTGACATATGGCAATTAATGTATCACAGGTTATATTCTATAAAAGAAAAATGCTGAGAATATAAAAAAAAAAAAGGTTGAATTATTAATTATAAATAGTTGAATCGACAAGATAATATATATGAGCGTTTATATATTTTCAAATGAAGATTTTTAATAATAATATACAGTAAAATTTAGGTATATTGTCAGTCATTTTTCAAATCGCTGAAAAAGATTTTTTTAATTATTTATTTTTGAGGTTATGATAACTCTACGATATTTTTCAAGTGAAGATTTTTATTAATAACATATAGTAAAATTTAGGTATATTTTCAGTCATTTTTCAAGTACTGAAAAAGTTTTTTTTTATTATTTATTTTTGAGGTTATGATAATATTACGATATTTTTTAAATGAAGATTTTTATTGATAATATACAGTAATATTTAAGTATATTATCAGTCATTTTTCAAATTGTTAAAAAAGTTTTTTTTTTTGATTTATTTTTGAGGTTATGATAACGTGACGGTACTTTTTAAATCAATTTTAATTAATTTAACGATTAAACTGTATATGATATTAGAAAGAGTTTGAAACGTTGGATGAAAGTTGTGATTGAAATAAAAAAAAAACTATTTCTTTGCTGTCAACGAAATGTTTAGTTAAATGGTGGTGAGAAATGAAATTTCAAGCCCTCAAAAAATCACTAAAGATAAACATTTAGAGCATCATAGTGAATGATATGAATACTTATACCATCTGGTTTTTCTCTAACGTCGCCATAAAAACAGTCTTGAAATAATTTTTGACCTCTCCATGATTTTTATACAGTTGTTAAAATAAATAATTTAATTTTTCTAGGGTGATGGAGGTATCAGAGGTTTCACTGGAACTTCCGGTCTTGGGGTATGTTATAAAATAAATTTTTTTATAAAACAATGAGTGATTGTATTATTATTTAATTAATTGTAGGGTCATCCAGGAATAGCTGGAGTACGAGGTCCTGATGGATTGGATGGTTGCAATGGTACAGATGGTCGTGCTGGATCACCAGGAATGCCAGGAACTTATGGACCAAGAGGTGTAACTGGTCCTGACGGTGATTTAGGTCCTGCTGGTGAACCAGGTGATGGCGGAATTAATTCAGTGGGTGCAAAAGGTGAACGTGGAATTGCAGGAATTGATGGTGCTCCGGTAAATAAAAAAATTAATTATTATAAATTAATTTATATGAATATTAATGCGATGATTTTCGTATAATTTTATATTTTTTTCCATAGGGTTATGATGGAGATTATGGACTTCCGGGAGAAATGGGTTTTGCTGGTGACACTGGAGACTTTGTATGTTATTTTTTTTTCTTCTTTTATTACATTTCATTTACACTTTATTATTGTTGAGTTAATTACTATTATTATTTGTTGGTGGGCGTTTCCTTTTGCAAAAGATGCAAATGCATTATCTTTATTTGTCATTACATTCTGAAATAATTTTAACTAAACGTTGAATGAATCTGTGCGAGAATTTAGGTTAAATCCCACGCTCATAAGCGTTCTAAATTGTTCATACAGTCGGCGATAATGGAACATTCACGTGATGCTTTTATTTCATTTTACAGAAACGTTATTCGTTTATTTAAAATATTTTTTAACCGAGCGTCCCAAAATATGACGTTTTACAGACTCAATGTAGTTCCTAAAGTGGCACTTTTTTGTATACGTTTACTTAATTTACCCATATGACAATTTTTTAGGTTAGTGTCTCACTCAGTAGATTATTGTAATTTTACAAATTCAATCCTTCTATTCAACAGAATACTAATATTATTGAATATAATAACAAAAACATATTTGTTAATAGTAAACATGATAAAACATACTATTTGCTATTTTTAGGTTATGTTAATTGTACATTTCTTATATTCTGCAAATGTAATATCACTTTTAGACAGGACATTATTAATGGCTATTTTATTTTCATTAGTAGGATTGTCACTATCACTATCACTCATTTTGCTTTTTTAATTTTATATTTCATCATTTATATTTTCGCTTTATTTTAAATGCAATACTGACAGAAACAAATTTTGTTGATAAACTGTGTAGCAACGCAACCTTCTCTTATTTTATGGGTAAATTGAATTTTGTAGGTTAGTGTCGTAATTTAGTGAGCGACAAATTTCAAATTCGGAAAAAAAAAGATCATCTTTACGGCCTTGGTACACAAATAACTATTTTACTATCGCAGATGTTTCATAAAGTGTTTTCGATAACAAAATTGAGATCAATCATAGGATGACTATAAATGTAGACAAAAATTCATGAAATATAAATCAAGATCTAGTTCTTGACGATAAAAAAAAACGAATAAAAACTATACAAGCATTCAGTTATTTTTATTCTGATATTAAATACAATTCAGTCATCGTCACAAATAAAGAAGGCAAATAAAAAAGTTTCTTGATAATATGACATGCATTTCAACTGTCTTAATTAAATGACAGAGTTATTTTACCAATCTAAACAGCTGCAATAAAATTTCAGAATAACAATCAAGAAGAATATTTTATTGAGCTTAATATGTTGTGAAAAAAAATTTTTTATTGCAAGTGATATTATTAATCCTGCTTTACTTCAATAAATTATATCGAATACATTGAATTGTTTTTTTATAATTATTCTTCAATGAATAAATTACACAGATTAATATATTTTCCATAGGGTTACCCAGGTCCACAAGGTCTGCCTGGTTTACGTGGAGATCAAGGTGATACAGTCTACGGTGTAAAAGGACAAGTGGGTGAACAAGGTGATAGAGGTGAACCTGGTCCGTACAATCGTGAATGGAAGAAAAAAGAAGACACAATTCCAGTAAAAGGACCACAGGGACCTAAAGGTATTCGTGGCTATCAAGGAGATCGTGGCAGAAAAGGTGAAATAGGAGACAAAGGGCCAATTGTAAGTGATTAAATTTTTTGATTATTATTTATGAATTAATAACTTATGATTAATTACTGTTTTTTTGGTTTATTCAATAGGGTCGTCCAGGTTATTTGGGTATCAAAGGTGTTAAAGGTGAACACGGTGATGATGGACCAAGAGGAAAGCAAGGAGTCCAAGGTCCCGCTGGTCCTGCAGGTGAAAAAGGCGAGAAAGGTGCACCTGGTTATGCTGGAAATCCCGGTGAAGATGGATTAGATGTGATTAAAAATTATATTTTACAAGAAAATTAAATATTAAACACAAAGTTGCGATTATAATTTTTATTAATTTAATTAATTTACAGGGAGAAGTTGGTGAAGATGGTAACAGAGGTTCACCAGGAATACAAGGAGCGCCTGGTGAAAAGGGGCAGTATATACCAGAATTAGATGAAATTATTAGTGGACCTATTGGTATCCAAGGTGATTTAGGCCCACCAGGGGAACCAGGCCAGTCAGGTACTGATGGTCGTCCTGGATTAGTTGGATATATTGGTCCACCTGGTCCACCAGGAATACGAGGCACTGCAGGCATCCCTGGACCGAAAGGCTCCTCCATTAAAGGCGAACAAGGAGATGATGGTAATGTTTTAGAAATATGTTAAACACTTTGAAATTTTTAATTAAACTATTTTTTTAAAAATTTATTATCAGGACTGGCCGGGCCTATGGGACCACCAGGGCCACCAGGTCGACCAGGGCTCGTTGGGGTAATGGGCGCTAAAGGTTTTCCTGGTGTAACAATTATTGGTCCACCGGGAGCTGATGGAAAACCTGGTTATGATGGTTTACCCGGGCCAGTTGGAGAGCGTGGAGATCCTGGTCCACCAGGTTATTAAGAATTGTTTTATTAGTATTTGAGATAATGAAGAAATAAATTGTTTTCATTCCGTGAAGGTGAGTTATAGTATTGATGATAATTAAAATGTATTATTTGTTTTACTAGGTGAAAAAGGCTTTCCGGGAAAAGGAGTGAGAATTCGCGGACCTCAAGGTGAACATGGTTTACCAGGAATACCAGGATTTCCTGGTATGGATGGATTCCCAGGTGTATCTGGACCTAAAGGTGTCAAAGGTTTCCGTGGTGACGATTGCGGAGTATGCACACCAGGTGATTTTACGAATTAAATATTATTAATGGGATACATGTGTTCAGCCGCGGCCAAAATTTTTTTCGCGAAAGATAATAGTGAAAATTGATAAAAATATAAGTCTTTGTCGACACGGTCGACATGATAACTTATACAGTTTTTAATATTTTTTTATGCTTTTTTTAAATATTTGAAATTATTTTCTCTACAGTTTATCGAGCCGGATTTTTAATATTGTGATTTGAAAATTTTATAAACATAATTAAAGTGTGAAATTTATGACCCAAAATGCACACTTTTTTTCAAACTACTGTAAATTTCAAAATTTTTAGAATCTAGACTAGTTACGAATTTTTAAGTAAAATAGCGATGATTAATTGTTGGAATATTTTGATAGGTTTACCTGGATTGAAAGGAGAACGCGGTGATTCGGGAATTAATGGCTATCCAGGTACACCAGGATTTTCAGGATTACCAGGACCTCGTGGTTTCAGAGGTACACATGGTAAGCCTGGTATTGTTGGACCTATGGGTCTTGAAGGCGATAGTGGTCGTCCTGGTATGGCAGGTTTACAAGGACCTAAAGGACAGCCTGGACATATTTATTGGCCGCCCGAAGATAAAGTCATTATTCCACCTGGCGACGTTGGTGATAAAGGATTCCCAGGCTTAGAAGGTGTTCGAGGTCCTCGAGGACGACCTGGCGAGATGGGAGACGATGGACCTGAGGGGCCGAAAGGTGAAAAGGTTAGTGAATTTATTTATTTTTCATAAATGAAAAAACAAAAATGAATATAAATATAATACAAAATACATGTTCATATGATAAATCTTCACAGGGAGATTTTGGTCAACCGGGTTTATCAGGGCGGGATGGTAGAGCAGGTTGGGATGGTGAACCAGGTGCAAAAGGAGAACCGGCAGATGAAGAAGTTGAATATCTTCGTGGAGAACCTGGTGTAGATGGATTACCAGGTTGGCCCGGTGCTAAAGGAGACTCTGGCGCAAAAGGACAACCCGGACTTTCAGCTGCGTACAATGTAAATTTCCAAGGTGATAGAGGACGTAGAGGAGAAATAGGCGATCCAGGCTATGATGGTCTCAAAGGTTTTCAAGGAAGAACTGGCGATGAAGGTTTGCCAGGACCACCTGGTTTCCAAGGCTCAGCAGGTATATCAATTCAAGGTCCTAGCGGTTTGAAAGGATATTCCGGAATGCCTGGCGATCAAGGTCCTCGTGGTTTAGCCGGAGAGCCGGGAAAACAAGGTTTGCCAGGTCTTTTGGGGCCATACGGCCAAAAAGGTGATCGAGGAGATATGGGTACGAATCTTATATATGGTGAAATCGGAGAACGTGGACCACTTGGACCGAAAGGTGATATTGGAGAGGAAGGACTCATTGGTATTCGAGGCAGAGCAGGCGAAGAAGGTTCAAAAGGAATGAAAGGATCTAAAGGCGCACCAGGATTTGAGGGATTACCTGGTCTTCAAGGTGCAAAAGGTGCTAGGGGTGATAGCATTCAAGGACAGCGTGGTTATCCTGGTAGTCCTGGGCTATCTGGCTTACCTGGTATGCTTGGTAATATTGGTCCAAAGGGAGTTGATGGACCACCTGGTACTGAAGGCATGAAAGGGTTAAAGGGTGAAATTGGAGCTTATGGACGTCGTGGTGAGGACGGTGATCTTGGTCCTCAAGGTTATCCTGGAATGGATGGTATTCCTGGTTTAACTGGTGGTCCAGGTAGTGATGGCGATGTTGGTGAAATTGGCGAATCTGGTCCACCAGGTTGGCCGGGAATCGAAGGAATGGTTGGTGCGCCTGGTGCAAAAGGGGAATTAGGTGATTCTGGATTTCAAGGCATTCCAGGTTTACGAGGTTTACCTGGTCCACAAGGATCAATCGGAGATAGTGGCTATGATGGATTGCCAGGTGAACCTGGTGAAAATTCTTTCAGCGGACCTCAAGGTGATATGGGCGAACCGGGATTCATGGGCGAAATTGGAATACCTGGACAACCAGGTTTTGATGGACGTCCAGGTCTTCCTGGTGAACCTGGATTGGAGTCACTGGGCTACGATGGAGAAGTTGGACAAAAGGGAGAAGCTGGATGGGATGGTCTTGACGGTCGAATGGGACCTAAAGGTGAAATCGGTGATATGGGATCAGATGGTTTGAAGGGTGAGCAAGGTGATTATGGTACTAAAGGACGTACTGGATCACCTGGTATCCATGGGAGACCTGGTGAGAAAGGTGAGATTGGTCCAATGGGCCCGGCTGGGTATGATGGTCCGAAAGGAAAAACTGGAGTTGACGGAGATCCAGGAATAATGGGTCGTCCAGGAATGCCAGGTGATCCTGGTCCTCGCGGATATCCTGGTCTTCATGGTGTAGCTGGGCCTAAAGGTCCTGCAGGAGAACCAGGATTGCCTTCTTATGCTTTGGCTGACAGGGGAGACATTGGTGACAGTGGATTCCATGGTTTACATGGCAGAAAAGGAGAACAAGGAGATACAGGTCGACCAGGCTATGCCGGACGCAAGGTATTATTTTTTATTCGCCTCTGGATTATTATTAATAAAAAAAATTTATGTTTTAATTTTTATCTGAACATATTGATGAAATATTTCTGAGAGAAAATAATTTTATCGCTTGAAGAAATATAATATAAAGATAACGGAAAACATTTCGGTCAGACAAAACATAAGTTTAAATATAGAAATTATCTATAGAGTCTTATGTTAATTATTAAGTACTTGGTTTAAATTTTTTATTATCAGCATAATTATATAAAATGATTGATCATCTGTAAAGTTAACTTGTTAAAATATCAAATAATATTTAATATATAAATAATGTATTTATTTAAAATTCGGATTTAAAGGGCACACGAGGTGATATAGGAAATGTTGGTCCCGATGGCTTCCCGGGATTGCCAGGTTACCCTGGACTTCCGGGCGATCGTGGTGTCGAAGGAATGCCTGGTCCTCCAGGCGAACACGCAGAACGTGGTGAGCCAGGTATGGCTGGATTGAATGGACAACCAGGCATTCACGGAAGACCAGGGCAAAAAGGTGCACCTGGTGAATACGGGCCCGATGGTCCTAAAGGTATTCATGGTGAGGTGGGCCGCAGTATTCCTGGACCAAAAGGTGATAAAGGTGATCACGGACCACGGGGTTACCCAGGCCGACCTGGTTCTCCAGGTTTGGGTGGATTGTCTGGTTTCCCAGGTGTAATTGGACCAAAAGGTTATCGGGGAGAGCCGGGATTTGCTCAATATGCTGTTAAAGGTGAAACAGGAGATATTGGTTTCGCTGGTCGTGATGGAAGACATGGGGCCAAAGGAGAAACTGGCGATTCCGGTCGTCCAGGTGCACAAGGATACCCTGGTGCGAAGGGGGAACAGGGTGAAACTGGTGAACCAGGTTTGCCTGGTCTACTTGGACCAGAAGGACCACAAGGACCGAAAGGTGATCGTGGAACTAGTCCCTATCCAATGTTTCCAAGAAAAGGAATGGTCGGTAGTCCTGGTCCACCAGGTTTGCCAGGTTTCCCTGGCAGTCCTGGATTGATGGGTATGCCTGGTGTAGATGGTTTACCTGGTCTTAATGGAGAACGCGGCATTGATGGACCTCCAGGTAGACCAGGCCCTGATGGGGTTGACGGTCTACCAGGGCATGAAGGACCACGTGGAAATGCTGGACGTCAAGGTGCTCCTGGACCCAGTGGCGCAAGAGGAGATGACGCATTACCAGGTCCAGGACCCAGAAGTCGTGGATTCCACTTTGCCCGGCATTCACAGTCTGAAATGATTCCACTATGTCCACGTGGTTCTGTTAAAATTTGGGATGGATTTTCTTTGTTACACATCATGGGTAACGGTCATCCGTGGGCTCAAGATCTTGGTAAAAATACTTATAATAATTCTTTTCATTAAATTAATGAAATTATGATTTAATAATTAGTTATCGAATGATTTGATAATTGTTTAGGAGCGGCTGGAAGTTGTGTTAAAAAATTCTCTACGATGCCTTTCTTATTCTGTAATTTGAACAACGTCTGTGATTATGCTCAAAGAAATGATTACAGTTATTGGTTGAGTTCAACTGAACCTATGCCAATGATGATGACGCCTATTCCGTCACCAGAAGCCGGTAGATATATATCCAGGTGCTCTGTGTGTGAAGCGCCAACAAGAATGATTGCAATTCACAGTCAATCAATGGCGATACCAGAGTGTCCTGGTGGCTGGGAGGAAGCTTGGATTGGTTACAGTTTCTTAATGGTGAAAATTTTTATTTATAAGTAGAGATTTATCTGAATTAAACGTCCACTATTGATAAATTTTTTATTGTTAAAGGCACTGAATTGTGTTTAGTTTCTCCCATTTTAAGGAATTATACACAGTTGCAGGGTCCAAAAAAAAGATGATTTGTTTACTGCATTACTATATTGGTCCCGGTGACTTTCCAGGATTTACTAAATTAAATTACTAAAAAAAAAAAATTAAATCAACCCCTCAAAATGCGTTAAAAAATACTAATAATTTGCTAATTTTAACAATTTAAAATTTTATTTAAGATAAATTAACTGGAAAAAATAACATCTCTAAAAAATATTTCATTTCAATATTTTACATTACA
>JAQQBR010000003.1:1605717-1615811 GCA_030347285.1 Microctonus hyperodae | reverse complement strand
AAATATTTTCTGAGAATTATCAGTCCGCAATTTTCCTACACCTAAATTGAGACAAAATTTTTACCTGACCATTTGGTCCACAATTTGGATATACCCGAATCATTTTTACAAATTAATTATTAATAATAATCATACCAGATAGAGCTAAATAATTTATATCATGACCCGCCATATTTGAATATGGCCCTTGTTGACCATAACCTGTTAATCTAGCATATATCAATTTTTCATTGGACTTTGTTAAATCTTGAGGACCCAATTTCAATTTCTCCATCACACCTGTAGTAATTTAAATACTATTATCTCATTATTATTATTAATTATAACTGAAAAAAAAATCAATTTATATTATAAATAGTGTCCCTAAATTAACGCAAGAAATAACACGTTAACAACGTTTATATTCATGCGCGAATTTTGGGACAACCTTCATAAGTGTATATTTATACCTTTTCTAAATGGATCAATTACAACATCACTATTGTCACTCAATTTCCTAAATATTTCAGCGCCTTTTTCGCCTTTTAAATTCAGTGCAATAGATCTTTTTCCATTGCCAAGAACGTCTCGTTGTAATACGCCTGTCTGAACATAAAAGTTTCATTATAAATTTGCATTTGTTATTTATTTAAATTATGAAATTTATTACTCTGTCAACTCTGATAACAGATGCTCCAAAATCAGCCAATATCATTCCACAAAAAGGCGCTGGCGCAAGACCTGCCAATTCCAAAACTTTAATATTTTTCAAAGGCATTTTTGGTTTTTATTTTCTTACTAATAATACTAGTAGAATTTAATTAAGATGAATTATTTCCATATTTTAATTACATTAATATGACACTTAATGGTCCAAAGTCTGCTTTTATTATTGTGAAAGTATTCATATACATTTTTTTATATACATACACATATGTATGTAGATATATATCTATTACTTTTTTTTTTTGAAGGTTATGTTTGTATCTTCTACCTTTCTTTTTGGTAATATAACACAATATATCTATTACATCTTTTTTGAGGTTAACTGAAAGATAAAAAAATATATCTAAGATATGATACAATATGAAGAAAGAAGAAATAAAGATGTTTGTTGTAATTGTAGATTTATAATAAATTTATGCTTTTTTTTTTAATAAAAGCAATTTAGAAGCTACAGAGTACAGTCATATTAAATATAGAGACTATTATTGTTCAAATTTTCCTTAAATTTATACAATATTACTTTACATATGATTTATTTTTCATTGAGATCGTAAATGTGATTTTTATATTTTCAAAAAATAAATGTCCGCTTTTTCTAGTTTTTTTTTTGAGGTTAAACCCGTTCAATATATAAACTTCAAATATATACCTTTCAAATTTGCAAATGACATACATACATACATACATACATACATACATTGTAACTTATATATACACAATTAAATAACAACTAAGCAGTGCCTCTAGCGTCAAATATTCAAACTTATCCACAGTTAGAGAAATTTCTTTTAGAGAAAACTCTGAAAATCTTATACACAATTCTCATTGGTTGTGAACCACAGGAAACTGATATTCATCCAATCAGCATCAAGAATTCAAAGTTACTAACATCAAATAGAAACCCGGGAAATAATAATTGACCAATAGCCGTTGATATTTCATGTACCCTCGTGTTCCGGTTTCTCACGTCTAAAATCGCGGCGGCCATATGCATTAAAAAAAACTTGTTCACTTGAAGTATTTCGGAACGCTCGTTCATCGTGCATTTATACACATTTTTTTTCTTCTCCCTTATACAGATTTTATCATTTTGTATTCGTGTGACAAGGAAAAAACTGTGAGTGATTAAAAAGTGGCAGCAATATCCAAATATCTACTGATCCTTATTCAATATGTATAGTAATACATATTGAATTATTGAAATACATAAAACTACATATTCCACAACGCGTAATGCAGTTGTTGAAGTGAACAAGTGAAAGATATACCTTGGATAAACTATTAAACATTTAATTGTACCCGTCCCTGGTACCGGCATCTCACTTTACGCGTGAATACCGGAGATTGGTTATTGTAATAAAAATGGCCGCCGAAATGCAAAACAAGAACCGAATGTTGGTCTTTAAGAACAAAGGAAAAGATCAAGATGTGAGTAAATGACATTATGATTAATTAAATTGCTATAATTATTATTAAAAACCCAACATCATATTTCAAACATAATGCACAAAATAAACCGTTATATTTAGCATTTTTTTTTCACAAGGCTATTGCAAATCCCATTGCGTGATTCATCGCCTCAAATTAATTTTTTTAATACATAAAAAATATTTATAATTTTCCAATATATATTTCAATACAATCTAAATTTATGTTCATAATTATCTCACTCAAATTTATTATAAATATTAATTTTTATTCGTTTCATTATGTATTTATTTAATAATATATTCAACGGATTCGAATATGTATGTGTATGTATGATTTTAATTGATTGAATATTTATCATAAATGGTTTAATTGTTATCAGGAAATGAGAAGAAGAAGGAACGAAGTGACGGTTGAATTAAGGAAAAATAAAAGAGAAGAAACTTTGCAAAAAAGGAGAAATGTACCAATTACAGATTCCACTGGTATATTATTTGATATTTTGTAATTAATTTCTTTGTTCTGTATTTTGATTAACATTATTAATATGATTATTATTTTGTAGATGAGGATGATATTGAAAAGACTTTGTCGAAAATAAATTTGGTTGAACTTGTGGAGAAAGCTGCAAGTTCTGATCCTGTTGAACAATTGCAAGCAGTACAATCTGCTAGGAAATTACTTTCATCAGATAGAAATCCACCAATAGATCCGTTAATTGAAAGTGGAATTTTACCAATTTTAGTACGTTGTCTTGAACAACACGACAAGTAAGTTATGAATGTATTTATTATTTGTTTGTGATTTAAGTGTAAGTGAAAGGATTGAGAATATTTTTATAAGTAAAGTGGAGGATTAATGATATGATTATTTTTTTTGTTTAGTCCTTCGTTGCAGTTTGAGGCAGCATGGGCTTTGACAAATATAGCAAGTGGAACCTCTGCTCAAACTCAAGCAGTTATGGCAGCTGGGGCTGTCCCACTTTTCCTTGCACTTTTGGGCTCGACTCAACAAAATGTTTGCGAACAGGCTGTATGGGCTTTAGGTAATTGAACAAATTAATTTTATGCTGGAATGGAGATATTTGTGTTGAACAACTTTTAGTATTTATTATGCATTCGGGTATATTATATCACAAAAAAGGAATTGCGGTCAACTTCACACTCGTTAAAAAAAAAATAAATCCAAATCCTTTTCGTGTAACATTTTTCTCAATATTTGTACGAAATTGGCAATTTTTTAGAGTTATTAACGTATTAATTTTTCTGCTGACAACAAAAGTGAGGTTATGTTATATCTCTGATTATTATAATAAATAATAATTAACAATGTTGATTTATAATAGTATTATAATAGTTTTTTTTAATGTTTCTATGGAAGCAACTTTTTTTTAGTGCCATTTGCCATGATAAATAGCCATTTTTCTGCTTAGGAAAAAAGTGAGGTTATGTTATACCTCTGATTATTATAATAATTAAGAATGCTGATTTATAATAGTGTTATAATATTTTTTTTTTTTAATATTTCTACAGAAACAATTTTTTTAGTGCCATTTGCAATAATAAATAGCCATTTTTTTGCTTAGGAAAAAAGTGAGGTTATGTTATACCTCTGATTATTATAATAAATAATAATTAACAATGTTTATTTATAATAGTATTATAATATATTTTCTAAATATTTGTACGGAAATAACAACTTTTTTAGTGCCATTTGCAATGATAAATACCAATTTTTCTGCTTAGAAAAAAAGAGAGGTTATGTGATCCCTAATTAAAAAAAAAATTAAATGTAGATAAAGATAAGAATTTTGTGTTCCCTAATTGTTTGAATTCTCATTTTCTCTCATAATATAATATTATTTTTTACTGAAAGTTAAATTACAACGTCATTTTTTTTTACATCAGTAAAATAACTACCGCGCAAATGATGAGAAAAAGGTCGCCATTTTCGTTCACATATTAAAAGTAAATATATTATTTATTTTGTAGGAAATATCATTGGAGATGGGCCAGGACCAAGAGATTATGTCATTAATCTCGGTGTGGTACAGCCACTTTTGACATTTATTAAACCGGACATACCCATAACATTTTTGCGTAATGTCACGTGGGTAATTGTGAATTTATGTAGAAATAAAGATCCACCACCACCAATGCAAACAATAAAGGAAATTCTTCCAGCACTAAATGTACTCATACATCATACAGACGTCAATGTTAGTATAATTAATATTAATCTACATAATTTTATATAATTGTCATGATTTATTAAAAATAATTTGATATATAATTTTTTTTTTTATTGTAGATTCTCGTTGATACTGTTTGGGCATTAAGTTATTTGACTGACAGTGGCAATGAACAAATACAAATGGTTATTGACAGTGGTGTTGTACCACAATTGATTCCCCTTCTGTCGCACAAGGAAGTAAAACTCCAAACTGCTGCTTTGAGAGCAGTTGGGAATATTGTTACTGGTACAGATGAACAAACTCAAACTGTGCTTAATTGCGATGCATTATCGCACTTCCAGAATTTATTGACACATACAAAAGATAAAATTTGTAAAGAAGCCGTGTGGTTTTTGTCAAATATCACTGCGGGAAATCAATCCCAAGTTGAGGCAGTGATAGATGCTGGATTATTACCGCTTATTATTCGTAATTTGTCAAAAGCTGATTTTCAAACTCAGAAAGAAGCTGCGTGGGCAATCAGTAATTTTACGATAAGTGGTAATAGAGATCAAGTGGCACAATTGATACGTGAAGGAGTTATTGAACCGTTTTGCAATTTATTATCATGCAAAGATACTCAAATTATTCAAGTTGTTCTTGATGGTATCAATAATATGCTCAAACTTGCGGGACCAGAAGTAGAACAATTGGCACATATGATTGAAGAATGCGAAGGTAATTGTTAATAAGAATCGATTATTATTCATAATAAAATCGTAGTGAATAATTCACTGCAATGAGGAAATAATTGCGGCAAACTTCATATTAGTCAGGGGGGAAAAAAACGAAAATTCCTATCACGATAGTTTTTTCAATAGTTGTACAGAAATGGTTATTTTTTTAGTGTTATTTGTGGTTTTAATATTACCATTTTTCTGCTGGTGGAAAAAGTGGGGTTATGTCTTCTTTCAATTCACAAAATGTAGATAAAAATTAGAAATTCATGTTTTTTTAATATGATTTCTCATTTTCTTTCATAATGTAATATTATTTTTTACAAAATGGCTACTTTTTTTAGTATCATTTGCGATTTTAATGTCACCATTTTTCTGCTGGTAGAAAAGGGAGGTTATGTCTCTCTTGAATTTACAAAAAAAAACATAAAATATGGATAAAAATAAGAAATTTACATTCTTTTATTTAATTTCTTATTTTCTCTCACAACTTGATGTTATTTTTTACTCGAGAATAACGGTCATATTACCACTGTGCAAAAATAACATGAAAAAAGTCGCCATTTTCATACACGTATTGAACAAATATATTTAATAATACTTTTTTTTTCTCTTTTTGTTATAAAAATAATGCTAAATATTATACCTTTATTATTCTTCACTTAGGTTTGGACAAGATCGAGGCACTTCAGACTCATGAGAATGTAGAAATTTACAAATTAGCTTACGACATAATCGAGCAGTACTTTTCTGATGGAGTAAGTAAAAATTGATATAAAATAAAATTGATATTAATAGTTGATAATTTTATTTATATATTTATTTTTTATTTAATTACAGGCTGATGATACGAATTTGGCACCACAAGTTGGTGATGGAGCATTTGAATTTGATCCAACGACAACTATTCCAAGCGAAGGATTTAAATTCTGAGAGGATCTTCATGTTCATTATTATTCAATCGTGCCGGCATGCAAAAAACATCATTGTGCAGCTATTTTGCTTTCTTCATTCTTTTTCTATATCACGAATTTTATGCTCCGATGATACGAGACACCACAGCACATAATGCCGCGGCATTTGAACCAAGATTCATCTATTTTACCATGGCCTCAAAAACAACGTGAATGAAAAAAATAATATATAAAAGGCCTTTTTGACTCAACGTCGTTAATAACAAAAGAAACAAATAATACCAACGTATCTCAGTCATGATTTAGCAAAAGCATGCTTTATAATTTGGTAATACGTGGAAGATCATGCTATAATCTAAGTGCGATTGACTAATGTACTCTATTATTCTTCTCCTTTTTCAATTACGTTAAACAATATACATTTAATTTTTATTTTACAAAAGATCAATGTTTACTAATATGAAACAAGAAAAAAAAAGAGACAAAAATATAATAATGATTAATTTAATATAATTTCCAAAGGAGAAATTAAGTTATCCATTTGTGATTTGATTTTATCGTGATTTAGATGTGAAACAAAAAAGGAAAGAATAAAATAAATGAAGAAGTCTATTGTGCTTTATCTACACGCTGCTCTCTATTATCATGTTCAAGTTGAGTCTTGGTTCGATTCATGTTACATTCAAAAAATTCCTTCATGTAAATTTTAGGCGTTTTAAATTTATATGTATAGTGACATTGTGAAATTTGATTGACTACTTTTTGTCAGTAGGATTAATAATTATTACAAATGTTCTGTATGGAGCAACAATAAAATTAATATAGACGAATTGTGGAAGGTCAATACGTCATCATTGTTCAAAAGCTGAATATAGTTAAGTATAGTTTTTTTTTATTTTTATTATGCTTTGATTTTTGTATATTTTAATTTTTTACTATATTTTATAATATTAATAATTAATGGTGAATTGTTACATTAACTTTAGGCTGGTAATGATCAAAATTTCATTAATTTTTGGAATAATTATAAAGAAATTACTGAGACGGTAATTTTCGTTTTTCACATTTTGAGGTTAGGACACTTTAAAATGCAAATTATTAAATAAAATATTGAGGTTAGGAATTTTTCAGGTATAAAAATTTACAATTTAGGTCTAAATATTACAAATTTAGTAATAAATACAAACTTTATTCATTTTTTATTACTTTTATTATTGAATATTAAATTTATAAATAATAGTAATAGCATTAAAGATATATGAAGATTAGAATAATTGAAAATAAGGTAATTTTCATGATTTGTAGATAAAATCAAAATTATTCTAAGTTGAAGATTATTTATTGAAGAATATTTAAAAACATAATTTGATTTATTCAAAGAAATTTATTAATACGCCATAAAAATGCATGAATAATCAGTCGACATTATTGAAATTATAAACTTGATTGCAAGTTAATTGGTTTAAAATGTTTCTTCACAATTGTTGGTTCTAGTTTCCTTGAAATTCGTGAATTTTTTTATAAGCTCTTCTAATTTTATTTCACCATGAACAACATTATCTCTCGTTCGAACGTTAACAGTTTCTGCAGTGCGTTCTTTTTCTCCAACAACTATTCAACAAAACAAAAGTACAAAATTAATTAAATACAAATTAATAATTTCAGCTATACACCATAACCTCAAAATAATGCCAACAGAAATTTGTTTAAATTATCATTATTAGCAGTAAATCAAGAATAAATAAATAAAAAAACGTTCTGATCACTTAAAAAACTGAACTTTTTTAAAGGTTATGTAAAAATTACTACGTCACATACCCAAGACAAAATTAAATTGTGCCAATTGTGCATTACGAATTTTTTTATTCATCGTATCACTATGATCAATATCAACTTCAGCCATAAATCCAGCACTCCACAATTTTTCCTTGACTTGAGTTGCATACTGATCAAACTGAGGACCAACTGGAATGACCATAACCTGTCTTGGTGAAAGCCAAAATGGCCATTTTCCAGCAAAAGACTCAGTTAAAATAGCTATCATTCGTTCCACTGAGCCCAAAATTGCTCTGTGAATAATAACTGGTTTTTTCTTCTCTCCTTGTTCACTATAAATCCATGAAATTCAATAATTAATAATTACCAACCACATAAATAACGACAATAAAATAACAACTCACTTAATGTAAGATAAATTAAATCTAATCGGCAATTGAAAGTCCAATTGAATTGTTGCACATTGATGCGATCTTTTCACAGCATCAGTTAATGTAATGTCGATTTTCGGCCCATAAAATGCTCCATCTTGAGGATTGATAGTCCAAGGTATACCAAATGCATCTAAACTATCAGCAAGTGCTTTTTCTGCATCATCCCATACTGCAATATCGCCCAGATATTTTTCCGGTCGAGTTGAAAGACAGAGTTTAAATGTAAAGCCAAATATTGAATAAATATGTTTGAGAAATTCAAGACATGATGAAACTTCAACTCGAATTTGATCAGGAGTACAAAAAATATGTGCATCATCTTGTTGGAATCTACGAACTCGTGTGAGACCACTGAGTGCACCAGACAATTCATTACGATGAAGAACACCAAAATCAGCCATTCGCAATGGAAGTTCACGCCACGAACGATTGCGAACATCAAACATCAAACAATGACCAGGACAATTCATCGGTTTCAATGCAAATGTTTCTTTCTCTACATCAAATGAAAACATATTTTCTGCATAATGTTGCCAATGTCCTGAAGCTTGCCATAATTTGCTATTATAAATATTAGGCGTAACAACTTCTTGAAAGCCGCGTTTTTTATATTCTGATTTCATCAAATCTATCAAAGTATTGTAAATATGAGCGCCACGTGGTTGGAAAAAACAAGATCCAGGTGAAAGTTCATGGAAAAAAAAGAGTTCTTGTTCTCGGCCAATTTTTCTATGATCTCGTTTTGCTGCTTCTTCTTGGAATTTAATCCATTCTTTTAATTGTTTTGTATCAGGAAAACTGATACCATAAATCCGTTGAAGAGTTTCAGCATTTGAATTTCCTTCCCAATAAGTTGATGAATTTTTCGTTATTTTAATTGCTTTCACTTTACCAGTGTGTCTTATATGAGGACCACGACAAAGATCAATTAGTGGGCCACATCTGTATACAGTAGTGGTTGGAGTATTAACTTTTTCTTTTAATATTCGCAATTTAAATTCATTATACTTGAACATCTCCATAAGATCTTCTTTCGTCATTTCCAAACGTTCAAACGGTTGATTTTCTTTCACTACTGATTTATACAGAGTTTCTAATTGTGGAAAATCTAGATTTGAAATTCCAGTGTCTTCAAGAAACATGTCATAATAGAAACCATTTTCAATTGGTGGACCATAGCAAAGACATCCACCATAAACTCTCTCCATTGCTTCGCCCAAAATATGAGCACTTGAATGCCAAAATACCTGTTGACCATCAGGATGATCAAATTTGAGTAGCTCCAATTTACAATCACCTTCCAATGGTCTTTCAAGATCCCAAAGTACATCATTGACTTTTGCTATCACTGTATTATCAGCTAAACCTTGACTTATTCCTTTGGCTATGTCATACGGAGTCGTACGCCAACATTGACCAATAACCTCTTTTCCATCTGGAAGTGTTACAGTTATATCCGTGACAGGTTTAGCTGCAATATCTGCATCATATTGGGCTTTTAATTTATCCCACAAGTTGATACGATCCTGTGAGATTCAATAGGAAATTAATATATAAAACAGATATTGAGAATATTAATTTATATTCAAAGGTTTTTATATACTTGTATGTATGATGGCCATGGATTGAGCTCTGAAATTGTATTTTTATCCGATGAAGATTTATCCTTTTTGTTCTCCCCTTTCATCTGTGGAATGAAATGTAAAAATTATATTTTGAGGTTATGAAATTAAATTATTTTTTAGTATTATTTGTTTAAATTACTGTTTAAAGGATAATAAAATAGTATAAAAGTGCTTATAGTGCACGAAGTAAGGTTATTTTTTGCTAAATATAGTCAAAGTTATTAATTATGAGTAATATCAAAAATGAGGTTAGACACAGAAAGTGAGGTTATACATTGTGTGATAGGGGAGACTTTACTGCG
>JAQQBR010000003.1:1581073-1592072 GCA_030347285.1 Microctonus hyperodae | reverse complement strand
TATTACTAAAACGAGATACTATATTAATAAATAAAATAAATGAAAATTTTATATTTACTTGAGGGAACGCCAATATAACCTCACTTTAAAAGTCTACATAAAAAGTCAAATTTCCCGCGTCTTACATGAATGTAAGCTAGATCATGATAGGTTACTTAACCGTCATTTGTAAATCAGCATTAATATACACATATATTTATATACAATGATACTTTATTTCATGAAAACACACCAAATGCAAATCTAAACTGAGCCGCACAGTGAATTGACATCTTCTAGTGAAAGATAACCAACAAATTATTCGGAAAAAGATCTAGGTGAATATTTACAAATACTAAAACCAATAAATAAATATTAAACAAATAATTAAGTAATATTCCACATATTTCATAATTTCAACTTAAACTTTAAATGTAAGGTTATGTTAACCTTGTTTAAAATTACAACAAAATTCATATTAACTTTATTCATCTCCACACTGTTTCTATTTAACAATTACACTTATAATCATCCACAATTAATTATAAATATTAATATACATTTTCAGATTGAATCAAAGGAAATAATAAATCGTTGAAAAATGGGTGTTTCCAAAAACCCTGAAGCAATGGAAGTTGAAGTTTCCAATAATGATCAATTACCAATTGGAGACAATGAAACTGGAGATAAAAAGGACATTGATCTTCAAACAATTCATGATTTACGTGAACATACACGACAAATTGAAAAGGCAGTACAAAATAAGGAGCCCAGATTTATCCTAAGAGCCTTAAGAGCACTTCCAAATACAAGAAGGAAATTAAATCCTGTGGTATTGCGTGGAGTTATCGGTGGATTTTATACAAGATCAGCAGCTGAAAGAGAAGCATTATTGGCATGGGTAGAAGAGCCAATGGATATGGAGGGTACTCAAGCAGCAATTCAAAGATTTAAAAGTTCAGCATCACCTTTATTGCCTGAAATTGATGCATACATTCATCTATTAGTGTTAGTAAGATTGATTGACACTAGAAAATATGAAGACGCCGTTCAATGCTCAGAGGCTTTGGTACAAAAAATAATAGCACAAAATAGAAGAACCATCGATCTTATTGCTGCTAAATGTTATTTTTATCATTCTCGTGCATATGAACTTATCAATCAATTGGATAAAATTCGTTCATTTTTACATTTACGTTTACGAACAGCAACTTTACGTAATGATTTTGAGGGCCAAGCTGTATTGATAAATTGCCTATTGCGAAATTATCTTCATTATAATCTTTATGATCAAGCTGATAAATTAGTATTAAAATCAACTTTTCCCGAGTCTGCTAGTAATAATGAATGGGCACGTTTTTTATATTATCTCGGTAGAATAAAAGCAGCACGATTGGAGTATTCAGCGGCACATAAATATTTAGTGCAGGCAATGCGAAAAGCTCCACAAACAGCGGCCATTGGATTTAGACAAACTGTTCAAAAATTAGCAGTTACAGTTGAATTATTACTTGGTGATATTCCAGAGCGTCAAGTGTTTCGTCAAGCTGCATTGCGACGTGCATTAGCACCTTATTTTCAACTTACTCAAGCAGTACGTTTAGGAAATCTTCAACGCTTTGGCGAAGTACTGGAAAACTTTGGTCCACAATTTCGTGCTGATCATACATTTACTCTTATTCTACGATTGAGACACAATGTTATTAAAACTGCGATTCGTTCAATTGGTTTATCGTATTCACGAATTTCACCAACAGACATCGCAAAGAAATTGGGATTGGACTCGGGTGTCGACGCTGAATTCATTGTTGCAAAGGCAATTCGTGATGGTGTTATAGAAGCAACACTTGATCCTGAAAATGGTTATATGCGAAGCAAAGAAACAACTGATATTTATTGTACTCGTGAGCCACTTCTTGCTTTTCATCAGCGCATAACTTTTTGCCTTGATTTACATAATCAAAGCGTTAAAGCAATGCGTTATCCACCAAAATCGTATGGCAAGGATTTGGAATCAGCGGAAGAACGTCGTGAAAGAGAGCAACAGGATTTGGAATTGGCAAAAGAAATGGCTGAAGAAGACGATGATGGTTTCCCATGAAAAATTTATATACAATTAAATAATGAGATGAACATTTATTGTCATCTATTTACTCCGTTTGCTTGTATTCTTTAAGCTAACAATAAATAACAAAAATTAATCATTTCTATATATGTATTAAGATACATAAAGTTTTTGAAATACTTTTTATTATTTCAATTCTGTAATTGGGAATAAATGAAAATTAATAATCAATTTTTTTTTTAATATGTTAACGAAAATGCCGATTTGTATGTCATTTTGCGATGGTAATATGACCGTTATTCTATTAGCATACAAAACAGTGTTTTATTTTATTAAAAAATATAAAATCGACCAATCAGAGAATGCGAATTTCTGATTATTATTCTCAATTGGTTGGTTTTCTTAAATTAAAAGAAAATATAACCTCACTTTTTCAATATACTGAAAATACCGTGTTAAATTGCCGAAAACACAAACCTAACCTCC
Organism: Microctonus hyperodae; assembly: GCA_030347285.1. Classification (NCBI taxonomy): domain Eukaryota; kingdom Metazoa; phylum Arthropoda; class Insecta; order Hymenoptera; family Braconidae; genus Microctonus; species Microctonus hyperodae. Next base: position 1,589,542 of record JAQQBR010000003.1, on the reverse strand, counting down.
AATTGTGGAAATTTAAAAAAAAACATACAAAAAATACCGTGTTAAATTGCCGAATACACAAACCTAACCTCAAACTGTAGAAATTTTTAAAAAATACTGTGTTAACTAGCCGAAAACACAAACCTAACCTCCAATTGCGGCAATTTTCAAAAAAACATATAAAAAATACCGTTTTAAATTGCCAAATACACAAACCTAACCTCAAATTGAAGAAATCTCTAAAAAAAAACACAAAAATACTTGCTAATATGGTGTAAATTATATATTTATTTACCATTTTTACATTCATTTAATATTTTAGAAATATTCATACACATATTCATATTAATTCTAAAATTTATAGAAAAATATGTTTAGCTATAATGAATTACTTATGTTTTATAATGATTTACAGTTTAGCTAAATATAGCTTAAAATTTATAATTATTTTTTGGGTTTTTTCGCATCCTGTGTTGATAACCTTGACGATGAACGTTTTGTTGGTTCAGAAGATGGTATCAAACTCTTTTCTAATTGTACACTACAATTTAATAATGTTTGATTAACATTATTAATTGATTCCCTCGATTCACTTATTTGCACTGCGCCTACTAATGGCATCAATGGCCGTGATTGTACATCCTCACTATTAGGTAATTGCGAAGTTTTCATACCTGATCGTAAACGTTCTTTAAATTCCTGATCAATTTTAGCAACACTAGGATGTGCCCGATAAAGTTCAGGAATATTAATTGTCGCACATTTAGTGAGGTTATGTGTTTTATAAATACCAACGAGTGTATCAGCAAGCTCAAACATTTCTGATCTAAGACTAATTACAATAAATTGAGCATTTTTTGTTCTTTCTTTAATATACGTTCCAACTATTGATACATTTTTAAAATCCAATGCTGCATCAATTTCATCCATAAAATATAATGGCGTTGGTTTAAAATGATGTAGTGCAAATACAAGTGCAAGTGAACTCAAAGTTTTTTCACCACCGCTTAAATTACTGATATTTTTCCATGATTTTTTCGGCGGACGAACACTAAAAACAATACCTTCAGTAAATGGATCCAACGAATCAACTAATTCTAATTCCGCAGCACCGCCTAAAGTAATCATTTGATACATTTCTTTAAGCTTTGTTGTAATTTCAGAAAAACCTAAAAAAAATTCTTCTGTTCTTCGTCTTTTTGCCATATCATAAGAACCCCTCATTTTATTTCTCATTTCAGTAACTTCTTCAACTTCTTTTGAACGTCTTAAAAATATTTCATCTTTTGCAAAAAACTCCTTAATAATTTGCATATTCGGAACCTCTTCAGGTAATCGTTCTTTAGCGGCATTAAGATTTGCCGCAATTGTTCTACTATCAAGTCCAGAAATTTCTTCATCTGTAAGTTCAGGTAATTGTTCTAATGGTTGTTCAGGAATTTGATTTAATTTCAATGATTTTATTCTCCTTGTAAAATCTTCAATTTTTTGTTTTAATTCAATTACAATTTTTTTATTCTCTGATAATTTTTGATCAAAATCAATTTTTAATGATTTCATTTCAGTTTCTTTCACTTGCAATAATTCCAATTGTTCTTTAAGAGCCGCTCCAGCTTCATCTCTTTCAGTTAATGCTTCAGCATAAGATTCAATTTCCGATAAAATATTTTTAGCTTCCTCTTCAATATCTTTTTTCTCATCTTGAATATCTTTTATTCTTTGCTGACATGTTTTCACATCATTCTCAAGCATTTCAATTCTGTGTTGTGCTTTTTGTGCATCACGTTCAGCTGTTTTTATTGCAACTTCCAATCGGCAAATTTCACTTTTAGCTTTATCAGTTGATTTTGTTATCTTTGAAATTTTATTTTGTTGTTCTTTTACACGATTACCAGACAATTCATCAATTTGATCATTAATTCTTTTAACTTCATCCTCTGTAAATTTCGATTCTTCACATACTTTATCCAATTGTTTTTTCGCTGTATCTAAAGCGACAGTAAGTTCTTTAACTCGAGCAGGATTAGCAATTGAATTATTAGCTTTTTTCTCTTGTTCCTTTAAATTTTGCTTCAACAACGGATTATTTTTTTCAAGCATATCCACTTCAATTTTAAATTTATCTCTATTAACTATCATTTTATTCAACGCAATTGTTAAAGTTTGAATTTGATTTTCAAGTGGTAATTTTTCTTGTTTCAATCGTTGGCATTCCGCGAATATTTCATCTAAATTTTGTTGTAATTTTTCAAGATCAATTGCCGATATTTCGTTTACTTTCACACGTTGTCCAATACGTCCACGTAAAACTGTTCGGCCACCGCCGCTCATTGTGCCTGAAGTTTCAATTAATTCACCTTTTAATGTTACCACTCGATATCTCTTTGCTCCATAAGCAATACGCGTCGCTTGATCTAAATTATCTGCAACTAAAGTGTTTTGTAAACCGTAATAAAATGCCGGGAGTACACGTTCGTCTTGAACTTTAATTAAATCAAATAATCGTGGTACATTTTCAGGTGTTTCAATTTTCTCACGACAATTTGATAAAAATCGTTGCTGTTTTTCTAATGGAATAAATGTACAACGACCAATGTCATTGTCACGAAGAAATTGAATGCAAGCTTGAGCTGTTTCAACTGTATCGACCACAACATTGTCTAATGGACCACAAGCAGTTGAAACTGCAACGTCATATTTTGAATCAACTGCGCCAAGATCGCCAAGTCTACCAAAAACTCCAGGTAATCTACCTGCAATTTTTTCTTCCATTAATGAATTAATAACATTATTTTTTGATTTAGTTGCTTGCATTGATGCTTTGTCTTCTTCATATTGAGCTCGCATTTTTCTCAATCGTCCATTGTAATCTGCTTCACGTGTTGTTATTTCATTAAATTTTTTTTGCGCTTTTGCTAAGCTTGTTTGCGTTGCTGGAATTTTTGTTTCATATGATGAAAGTTCAGTTTTACGTTCTTTAAGCTTTTCATTAGATGTACGAAGATTTTCTTGAAGTTCTATTAATTTTTCATGCTCCTTTTTTTCTGTTGATGTGTATAAATGAAGCTCCGATTCAGCTAAGTCAAATGTTGCTTGTGCTTTATCAACATTTGTTCTGTGTGCTATTAATTTTGTTTCCAATTTAGTTCGTTTTTCTATTAAAGGTTCAGTTTGACCTTTTAAACTATTGATTAATTTTTCAAGTGCTGCTTCTTCTTTTTCAATAGCAGTAGCATTTTTTTTTATTAACGCATGATATTCTTCAATAGTTTCATTATTTTTTTGAGGTACTTTCCCCAAATCTTCCAATTTAGATTGTTCAGTTTTGACTGAATTTATATTAGATTTTCTTCGTTTATTAACTTCAACTAATTCAGCATGAAGTGCTTCATCTTTTTTACGTATTTGATCAAATTTATCATTAGCTGAATCTTTTTTTTGCTGTATCGATGACCATTTTTGGCATTTTTCCTTCAATTCTTTATTCAATATATTTTTTTCATTATGAATATTTATCATTTCTTCCTTCAATTTATCACAATCATTTTCAAGCTCTTTATAATTTTCCTCAGAATTTTTTAATAAATTTGTTGTTTCAGATTTCTTACAATAATATAATTTATTCTGAAGTTTTGCAATTGTATTTTCCATTTTTAAATAATCAACAGCTTCTTGCATAGGTTCATGTAAACTTTCTCGTTCCTTTTCAACTATTCGTAAACGATTCATTTTTTCCATTAATCGTTCTGACAATATATCAACTTGATCCATTAATTGTTGCAATGGAAGTTTGTATCTCGCTGTACCAATAATATCTTCAAGAAATTCTAACATACCAACATCATGCTCATTTTGAGCTTTAGGTTTCATCATTGCAATTTGTTCAACTTCACCTTGAAGAATTAAAAAACGATTATGATCTAAATCAACTCCTTCAGCTCTCAAGAGTTTAGCTATTTCTTTAAATTGCACTTTTTTTCCATTCAATTCATAATATGATGAATTATCTTTAAATGCTGTTCGTGATATAATAAAATTACTATTCGGAACAACTTTATATCCATTATCATGATCAATAACCTTTTGAAAATGAACAGCTACTGAACAACTAGTTAAATTTGGTAATTCATTTGAATTATGAATTAACACAGATATTTTTTTTGATCGAATTTTACTTGCTCTGTATCCAAATACAAAAAGCATTGAGTCAATGACATTACTTTTGCCACTGCCATTAGGACCTACAATTGCTGAGAAACATTCATGAAATGGTCCAATTACAACTTCACCGCCGTAACTTTTAAAATTAATATTTACAATTTTTGTAATCATAAGTCTTGGACCATCATGATTACCAATATTAATTTTAATTGGTGGTGGAGGAATATAAATATTTTCATTGATTCTCAAACCACCTTCCTCATCAGATTCATTGGCGTCCTCTGCACCATCAACATCCATCTCATCATCAGAAATGTCTTCATTTCTATCATTTCTTCCAGACATTATTTAGTTTGAGATTATTCCTATTGATATTAGAAAAATAAAAAAATTATATATAAGTTTAATATATTTATATTTATAAATTAAAATATTAAAAAGTGAGGTTATGTTAGTGTATTGACGACGCCTTTTCCCGCTTGATGCGCACGGCGTCGGTCCAATTACCATTCAAGTTCGATCAATAAATTATATAAATAATACTTACGTTAGATATATATTCTACTCGTGCAATAAGTATTTGTACAATGTAATATTAATATTCATTTAATATTTGTTCTATAATTTACTTTTCACAGTGGATATAATTCCAAACTACATAAAAAACGTTGTTATTTTGAATTTTCATGTTTCGCAGCGTCCGTCGCAAGAGAGCGCCACTCACTCACCTGAATATAGCGTCAGCACTTTCGATTTAATTCGATTGAAATTATTTATTCAAAACTGGAATTTATAATAAAAATTATTTCCACATTATTTCTTTGAATACATAATTATCTTAATAAATTTAAATAAATATTCACCCTTAATCCACCATACATAAAAAAAAAAAATATTTCAAAAAATCACAAATAAAAATCTCTTACCTTTTTTTAATAAATTCATTTTTACTCTACATTGCATTTAATTAATTAATTATAATATCTAAATTTACTAATTTATCACAAAAAATATAATATAAATACATAATCACAAATTAACGACAATTAATAAATCACATTTTTAGGTTATGAAACATGTCCCAGAATTCTCGCAAGATTTCTAATGTTACTGGCATATTATTTCTTGCGTGAATTTTGGGACACTCCCTACATTATCTTATACACATATGCATTATTATTATTATTATTTATACATAAAATTCATATACTCACAAACGATGGCGTCACTGAAATCGGTAGAATGTACCGTAACAATTTCCAAACGAAGTTACAACTTTACAAGCAGCCATTCCAGTCGGTGCTACGATCGTGGCATCGTCGTTTTCATTTTTGTGGTTAATAATTAAATCCAACATTATTTATTATTAATTTGTGTAACAATTGTTAATAACAAAACAAATCACGCATTAAAAATGAATAAAATTACTCACCACTGATTGATATTTCAATAAAATCGACATTATTTTATTTATTATTCATAATAAAACAAATAATTCATGTGTGTGTTTTCCACACATGATTATAAATAAAATGTATAATTACACGAGAGGATGGTAAATTGTTTAAAAGTCCTGCTTTGTTATGTGCAGGTGAAAGATCAACCGATCTATATTCCATTGTGTGTCCAACAATACAAAAAATCAAGGTAAATTTACCAATCATAAGTATCATAATATATAAATGAAAGAATTATTCAAAAAAAAAATTAAATCTAATTTATAATCTGTAGTATAATAATTCTATTCTTTTTTTTTTTCTTATTAAAAATATAATCGTAAATTAAAATGATCCTTCACAGCTATGACCTGACCCCGAAGATGAAAATTACGACGACGATGATGATGATGATGATGATGCTGATGATGCTAATACTAATGATGAAACGAAATTGCTGATAACAAATAAATAAAATAAATGTAATACTCTAAAAATAATCAGTGTGGATAATTCTGCGATGGCTGATGCAATATAAGAAATATTAAATCATATTTATTCATTAATTTCATGAATATGTAATTCAAATTACAAAAGCAAATGTGTGAGGATAATAATTGATTGTTTAATTAATTATGTCCTGGCAAATCGCCACCGGCCAAGGATAAAAAAGTGAGGTTATAAAGAAAAATCACAATATTTAAAAGTTAATAAGCGAATTGAAAACAAGTGAAAGAATCAAAGCAAAAAAATACATATAAAAATGTGGCCATTATTCAGAAAATTATGCCGTATATGGCCGATTTTTTTGTCGATGATTCTTGTTATTTGTATGGTGTTGATATGGTCGCACAATAAGGAAAAGAGCAGCAGTGATTATGGTGAAGACTACGTTGCATTGAAGTAAGTTCATTGCCATACAGAGTATTACTCTCTGTGTACACTTCACAGTTATGTGAATATAATGATACTGTGAGATTCTTTCTCTACGCTGTGTAATTTGTAAATAGAGTTGAGAACGGATCGTCATAGTTTAACTTGTTCTTCGGAGCTTGACGATTTAAGTTCCAAGTATACTGATTAATTTAATTGCTTTTAATTCCCGTTGTTTTTATTTATTAAACTCTTTTTTTTTTAGGTTATCTGATGATCAAAAAGATTATATAGATCGTCGAGGGATTCATGTGGTTGTTGGACATTACATTGGCGATTCAATTGATCCGATGAAAACGCCAAATGTTACAAAAGAGATTGTAAATAAAAATATGTATAATCCTAAACCATATAGTGGACAAAATGGCGAGCCAGTTTTAATTTCATCAAAAGATTTTCCTGTTATGCAACAATTATTTCAAATAAATAGATTTAATTTAATGGCAAGTGATCGAATACCATTAAATCGTACATTGCCAGATGTGAGAAAGAAAAAATGTATTGCAAAATATGCTAATGTTAATGGATTACCTAAAACTTCAGTTATTATTGTATTTCACAATGAAGCATGGAGTACATTATTAAGAACAGTTCACAGCGTTATTAATCGCTCGCCAAGACATTTATTAACGGAAATTATTCTTGTTGATGATAACAGCGACAGAGGTAAAATGAACAAATAATAATTAATAACGTTAATTTATACATATAATAAAACTGTTGAAGATTTTTGTCAATGTGTTTGTTGTGCAGCTTTCACCCAAAAACTACTTGACGGATTTTGATGAAACTTTTTTTGTTGTATAGTCATCAGTCCTTGGCAACACATAGACTATATTATATCTGGCGGAAACGTTATATTTGTCAATGTCTGTTTGCCAAAAAATGAATTAACGAATTTTTTTTGACATTTGTTTGCAGTTTTTTGTATGCGGTTTTCTGTCATGTCATTTGTTTGCTATTTGCTGTCATTCTGAATACGTTCCTCTTTACCCCGGTTGGTGGCAATATGAATTTGATTCGAATTTTAATCTACGTATGTGCGAACGAAATCGCGGTCACTGCTAGTTTATAATAATATCACGTTATGCATGATAGTTTTTATAATATTTGTATGAAAGTAGCAACTTTTGAGGTTATTTACGATGATAATATATGGTTATTTATTTGTTGATTAAAAAAGTAGGGTTATGTCGTTTTTTCGAACGGAAAAAAAGACAGAATGTTGATAAGAATGAGAAATTCCTGTTCTCTGATTGGTCGATTTTATATCTTTCAGTAAAATATAACACCAGTGTTCATATTGGTAAAATAACCGCTATATTACCATCGCGAATGATGTGATAAAAGTGTAATTATTTTCGTAAATGTATTGAAAAAAAAAAAAATTCATTTATGTTTTATAGAATTTTTAAAAAGTCCATTAGACAATTATGTGAAGAAATTACCGGTGTTGACACGTGTTGCTCGTGCAATTACACGTGTGGGTTTGATAAATGCCCGACTTATTGGTGCGAAAATGGCAACGGGTCAAGTGCTGACATTTCTTGATGCACACTGCGAATGTACGGTTGGTAGGTGAGCTCTGACAATATGAAAATTGAATGTCTTCGAGTTATTTGATTTTAACAAATATTTATATGAATTTTTTCAGGATGGTTGGAGCCACTTTTGCAAGCAATTTCTGAAAATCGAACACGAGTTATATCACCAGTGATTGATATTATTAATGATGATACGTTTGCTTATACAAGGTAACATTTTTTTTCATCATTAAGAGGTTATATGCAGTTGCGAGCGCTAAAAAAAGAGGTTTTTCGCGAATTTTTTCTGGCCAAAGTTACAGACCAATCGAAATACAAATTTGTACACATATTCTGGCATGCTTTAACTGTATTTAGAAATTTGTTAATTGTAAAAATAATAACTTTGACGGCTGCTACAGCTGATCTGCATGAGC
>JAQQBR010000003.1:1564902-1579657 GCA_030347285.1 Microctonus hyperodae | reverse complement strand
TATAATGTGCCACCACAATCAATTGAATAATAAAATAAAAAATATGTATATCTATTATATAATTAACGATTGATTTATCAATATTTTAATTTTAGTCAATTATCATCCATCAGACTTATCAAACGATATATTTTTTTCACAAACTCTCTCACATTTTATTTAATTTATTTTTCAGTATGTGTTTTCCAAGTTTTGAAGACTTTTAAATAATATTATAAAATAAATTTGATTCACGTAGTAATTTCTTCAGTAATTTCCAGTAGGGCTTATTATTTAATTTTAGTGTCGCATAGGTGCGAGGAAAAGTAGGAAATTTATATACCGACTTTTCTCCAATGCAGTCTGTAAATATTTACGTTTCACAATCAATAAATTAAAAATATCTGTGTTATCTTAATGATTTATCATAATTGCATGATAGCTAATTAAAAATTATAAAATTACAGCTAATGACAACGATGTAATAATCGCTGCGTTTAAAAATGATTTGGTTGAGCTGACAAACGCGGTTGGTGTCCGAAGTCATCGACTTCTGTTGTGTCAATAGAGCTGTCATCGTGCTCTAAAATGCTGACATTCATCAAACTTCACTGATAATTATATTCAATTTAAATTGTCTAATAAAAACACTAAATGACACGAAAAATAATCAACATGTAAGTTAACTCTGATAAATTGTCGTCATGACTTAACCTTCAATAATAAATTTTTGATATATTTTTATTATAATTCAACATTTTTTCCTCTTTCAGTGCAATGATGTACATGAAAATAGTTTAATCTATTTTCATTATAATTTAATAGAACGTAATTATTTATTGAGACGAAAAATGAGTGGTCAATTGAATATCACAGTGAGACCTGAAGCAAGGTTGGATGCCAAGTGGTTGAAGACAGATTTACGACGTCTTATGTGTCGAGATGGGCTAGCAGAGCTTTGGAATGGAATGGTTAGAGATGGGGAAATTGTTGGTAGTTTTAGCGATGGACTCATCAATTCAGCGGGAGTAGTATCGAGAAAAGGTCTATTATAAATCTAGACTTTTAATTAAAATATAATACTGTAACTCATGAATATTCTTTTTTTTTTATATTTATACAATATCAATTTTCTAGGTGATAGTGGCCATTATTACTGTAATTTACGAGTATTATCTTGCTTGTGTTGTGATGGAATATGTGGCCCTCAAAGTGGTTGTAATTGCGTGCCATGTCAAAAGTTGGATGAAGAAGAAGCTACTAAACCAACATCCCTGATGCAGAATAATCCTAGTGCTCAATGTATGATTGATTCGTGGCTTTGGGGTTCATCACCATCTTCTAATGAATGGATTAATTGCATAGAATCACTGATAAAAGAGCAAACAACTTTGTGCCATGAAGTTGCCAATAGTACATTGTCCTCAACACGATTAAGACAACGTCTTGTTATCGCACGAAGATATTTTACTGCTCTGTCACGTCACAAGCCACAAGAAAATAAAGAAGTGATAACTGTAACAAAGACTGCAATTAAGCCACAAAAATTATCAAAACCCATGGAAAAAGCGGCTGTTGGTTTAGCACGAGTTGGTACACGTGCAGCACTCAATTTTTCGTTTGCTTATCTTCGACGAGCATGGCGTTCGGGTGAAGATGTTGAATTTTGCAGTGAAATACTTTCTGAATCATTAGAAACACTTCAATCATTGCCTGAAGCAACATTATTTGAGGAAAATAATGTTTCTCAGGTGTGGCTGGAGGTGGTGGAAAAATCAGCGAAATTTTTACGTCAAGTTGTTACTGGCGATGTAGTCACAGGAAGATCATGGTGTCCAGTGCCAGTTTCTGATCAACATACAGCACTTTGTCTTTTGCTTGAACTTATTGTACAACGTGGAACACTATCAAGTTTATTGGATTCAGTTATTTTATTGCTGCATCTAAGTGGAAAAACGAAGAATCTTGATAATCGGGTAATTCCACCAGGAAGTTCTGCACCATTGATACCACTTTTACGCCGATTAAATTCAATTCCAGCGCCGAAATCACGTCGAATATCCGAATCAAGTATACCTGGGCCGTGTGAAGTATTGTTAAAATATTTAATTCTCCCTGATGATAACAAAGTTGCTGTGGATCTTCGCAAAGCCGCTGTCGTTATAATGTGCAATTTGAGTCGATTAGCAATCCCTCATCTTCCACCAATTCTCACTGATGGTATTTTGAAAAATCAATCAACATTTCAAGAAGTTTTAGTATGGGGTGATGTTAAATTTGGTAATGGTACTTCGCCATTTTATTGTGACGCAATTGCTGAGCTCGGTGTGAAACAATTATGTTGTACTGCACGTGGATTAATGATTCTCACGCAAAATGGTAAAGTTTACGCGATGCATTATTGTTCAGAGACTCAATATCCTCAAAAAGTTTTTGGATTTTCAAATAAAACAGTCAAAGTTATCGCATCACATCCAGATGGAACGCATTATTTAGCATTGACAGAGGATGGTGTGCCATATTCATGGGGTAATGGCGACGGTGGTAGACTCGGTCATGGTGATACAACATCCTATGATGATCCAGAAATTATCGAAGCACTTGCTGATAAAAATGTCACAACTATCGCATGTGGTAGTACATATTCAGCTGCAATAACGGCATCAGGTGAACTTTATACATGGGGCAGAGGAAATTATGGAAGATTAGGTCATGGAAATTGCGATGACATGTTTGTACCAACTCTCGTGACTGCATTGAATGGTCACGTAGTCACACATGTTGCTTGTGGCAGTGGAGATTCACAGACACTTTGTGTCACAGCATCAGGAATTGTTTTCTCATGGGGCGATGGTGATTTTGGTAAGCTGGGACGTGGCGGATCTGATGGCACAAAGATACCAAAAATAATTGATAAACTATTGGAAATCAATGTTGTAAAAGTTTATTGCGGTGGACAATTCTCAGCTGCGTTGACAGCACATGGCGAAGTTTATACGTGGGGTAAAGGTAACACCTATCGTTTAGGACACGGCAATGAAGATCACGCACGGTATCCAAAGTTAGTTGAAGGATTGAAAGGAATAAAAGTAAAAGAATTAGCAGTTGGCAGTGTGATTGTTTTTGCATTAACGGAGGATCAACAAGTTTTTGGATGGGGAAAAAATGAATATGGTCAACTTGATCCAACATTGGGGCCTACAGTGTCTGAACCGACTTTGTGCACAGCATTAACGGGCAAGAGTGTAATTGGTATTGTTTGTGGGACAACGCAAAACTTTGTTTGGTCTTTGTCGACATGGTCGGTTGCACCAAAAGTCGCTTTTGTCGTTGATATCACTGAAGAAACATTTAAATTCCTCGATATTCTCCTTGGTAAATCGTGCGAGGGATTGCCTGGTATAAGACCACCTACACAAGATCGTGAATGTTTAGCAGTAGCGACACTCAATCTTCTTCGATTACAATTACATGCTATGATTTCTCATGGAATCGATCCGAAATCTGTTGGTTTGGGCTGCACCAGTTTACATAATTCATTGAAACACAGGTGTGTCACATTAGCAAGTGAGCCAGGAATTTTAGCAACGATTCAGGAAGCAGCACAAGCAGTTCTTCAAATTGGTTGGAGTATTCTCCTACCAACTGCCAATGAACGTGCAAAAACATTGTCGACTTTTTTACCGAATTCTAATAATTTGGAGCATTCGAATACAAATAAAGGTCAACAATTTATGGCAGATTTATTAGTGTCAAGTTTAATGGCCGATGGAGGATTGGAGCATGCACTAAAAGCCGCTATAAAAGCAGAAATAGTTGATATTTCCGATGAAAAAACAACTGTTACTCCATCGAATTCTACAATAACCAGTGAAACTAAGCAAGCGAAAGAATTGAATTCAGAAAAACATAATATGACGATATCTTTACTTCAATTAGTAAAACAATTAATAAGAAATGGTTCATGTATTACTCAATCGAGACTTCAGATGCTTCAGCAAGGTGGAAAAACTGAAGAAGTTAAGAAACTTGATAATTCACCGAGTCTCAATCTTCTTTTACGATGGCAACGTTTATTAATCGCCCAAATGTATCAATGTATTTTAAAATCAATAGCTAAAGATTCTCAAGATATTGAAATGATTGGAGCTGAATCATTATTAAAAAAATACACTGTACAAATATGTAATCATGTGAATGAAATACTTCCAATTGCAAGTGAAATCGCCAGTACAAGCAACAAACATTTTGTATTAGTTACAACAATATTGAAAAGCGATATCGTCAATGTTTTATTACCTGAATTAATTATATGTTTAATTTTATTACAAATCGATTATCCATTATTGTTGCAAGCAATGAGTTGGATGGAAGTATTTTCACCGATTCTCAATGTTTTAGATCAATTCAATCGTCTCGCACCAACTATTGAAAAAGACGATGCTGATGATCTTTCATGGCCAGGAATTATTGCTCCACAGCAAGGCAGTAAAACTCCATTGCCGGAAGAACCGACATTTATACGTTGGGCAGATTTAGAAAATCATAATCGTGATGGCGGATTATGGATCGTTGTAAATAATAATGTCTATGACGTTCAAGATTTTTGTCATGAGGGTTCATGTACTCTTGAAATGTTTCAACGTTATGCCGGCAGAGATATTTCATCTATCAACACCACTAATTCATCATATTTAAATTCAGGAATGATGGATTCGTGTTTTGTTGGATATTACTGTCAACCTGAACCAGATTCAACGCAAATCACTATTGAAATAATGGACGTTTGCTCGTCGCTGTTAGATATGGAACGTTCAATGAGTTTTCTTTTGGGTTTACACGCACACAGATTGCGACAAAGTCTTGCGTTATTGCCAGCGGAGGAAGAAGCGGGCATTTGGCTTAATGCAAAATTTTTACGTGGTGGTCTTCAAGTTCTTCAGCCACCAAATCCATATGAAGAGGAGAAAGGTGAAGCGCGAAGTAATAATTCTACGCCAGCAAATTCACCAACAGAACCAGTTGTTCCTATCACTACTAAAGATGAATTACAAAAAGTTTCCGATGACAGAGTTACAGCTTTTATTCATGCCTTAGCCGAAACACATCGGACAAATACTTATGTTCAAGCATTTTTAGCAATTATAGATAGATACAGCAAAACAAATAATTTATTATCTCACGTTGATTTTTGTGGTGATCATCCAGTTGAAGAAGTTGGACGACTATTAATGGCTGTTATTATAAAACATCTTGCTCTTGGCTATCAAACAATTGCATTAATTGACCATGAGCTCATTGATGGCAATGCAAAACTTACCAAACCGTTGATAGATATGGTTAAGATGATACATCAGACAAAGTGGAATTTAATTAGAACTAGACAACAGCAGAATAGAAGTTATAAAGAAGTTTGTGCGCCGACACAAGAAAAATGCCGATTTTTATTGTACGAAGTGAGACCAGCTACAAGTCCTGAAGTTAAAGGTTATCAGACACTGAAATTATTATACACAGTGCCGAAATTTAAACGTGCTGTTTTAGCTGTTATTGCTAACATAAAAAAAAATAAAATCGCACCTGGTAAACTTGACGATATTGTGAATGTATCAATTCAAAACACGAGAATGAAAGTAAAATCGGATGATTGTTCAACATCATCAAAGGATACATCAGTGTTGATGCCTACACTGTCGGGAAAATTAGAAGATATTCAAAGCCGAAAGAATATTAATTCACAATTAATCGAAAATTTAAAGGCAATACCTTTGGTAATTGATCCGATTGAATTGATGACGGAGATAATTAATTTTGCTATTTGTGAAGACGGTGGTGATATTGAGACACTTCGTCGTGCAATGTACTGTCAGATTCAACGAGTTAAAATGCGAGAAAGAGGACTCAATATGATTCGTCAATTATTGAAAAAAGATTATCTCATAACTTCTGTGAAATATTCATTGCTTAATGGCTGGCTTGGTCTTATACCAGAGAATGATTGTCGTCCACAAAGTATTACACATTGTTTAACAAATGTTCAATCAGTTACACCTTATCAAAAAGTCCAAGTAATTTTAGCTGAAGCTGAAGTAATATCCTGGGCGGTTCAAGCATTGAGAGCTTATGTAATTCAGGCTGAATTACCTAGCAAAGAAAAAGTGAGTGGAAAAAGTAGTCTTAATCAAGGGACTTATACTTGGTTAAGAAAATTACCACGAGCAAGATTTCTACTTACAATTTTGGGAATGTTAACAAGCCACCATCATACCAACGAAATTGGACTTTTAATAAATTCTGGACTTCTTTCTAGTATTTTAACATTGTTGCGACAAATTGGTCCATCAACGCAAAATAAAACAACGCAATCGAAAGAAGTATTGGCTATTTATGAGGACGCAATTCAAAAATGTAAACCGCAAGCTATTCAAATGAGTGGGCCGGATCTCGCAGCATTGATGAAAATTGGTACACGAGTGGTGAGGGGGATGGATTGGAAGTGGGGCGAACAGGATGGCACGCCACCAGGTGAAGGTAGAGTCATTGGAGAGCTTGGTGAGGACGGTTGGATTCGTGTTCAGTGGAATAATGGCGCGACGAATTCTTATCGAATGGGAAAAGAGGGAAAATATGATTTAAAATTAGCTGAACCGCCCATACCACCTGATTGCGATTCCGATAGTGATTCATCGATGGAGATAAATAAATCAGACAAACAAATTACCACACGGGAAAATCATCCGACAACATATTTAAAGAGCGCCTCAACGAATGTTTTAAAAATCCTAATGCTTTCATGTGGAGTTAATACAGATGGTATACAAAAATCAGCAATCACAATTCTTGCATCAATTCTCCGTGGAATTATTTCAGCAGGAAATAAATCAGATTCAAATATTGTCACGCAATTAGCTCGAGAACATCATGAATCTTGGGCAACACTTGGATTAATTAAAACAATTGCTAATTCTCATGTTTTATGTAAAGCTTTGAGCACATCAGCTTGGATTGATTTTCTTTTAAGTATCATTGCTGATGAAAATCAATCGAATATTTGTAAACAAATTATGGCAATTAGATTATTGTCCACGGTATTGAGCTCGTGGACAATAGAAAGTGCTGAAATGATTCCATTTTTGGACAAAACATTCAAACTTTTGGGACAAATTGCTTTGAGCTGTGAAGCTGGTATTATAACAGAATTACATATGAATAAATGTCGTGTGTCTATTACAGCATCTCATAGTTCAACTCTTGCGGAGGAATTAATTGCATTAATTCGTGGCTTACATTCAATGCCTGCTTGGAGTGATGCATTAAATTCATATTTAACATCTAAAATGTCATTAGCTTCAGATTTATTGACCGATGGTCCATTATTTCACATTCAAATGAATGAAAATGGTGGCGAACACAGTATGGTTATTCAACAGACTGTAATGGCAACATTAATTGTCATCGGTGGACTCGATGATAAGCCAAGAGTCGGTGGATTGGTTGAAATTGATGGCGAAATTGGGACAATATGTAAATTTACACCAAATGCAAAATTAGTTTTACAAATGCGTGATACTAATACACGAAAAAAAGTCCCATTTACAGCTATCAATAGTATTAATGATAAATTTCATTTAGAACGAATGCCAATGACCGAATCACTTTTATCCGCGTGGGCTAATTTACTTCTTGGCAATTGTAAAATGGATAGGAAACCCGGTGGAATGCCTGTTATTGCTGGTGTGGTAAATTCATCAATTTTACGAACACAACAGGAACATTTAGCAGCATTAAATGCTGGGAAAACTCTTTTAGAACATCAAACAAAACTTCGCCAAGTTTTAAAATGTGTTATAGCAGCGGGCGATGAAGAACGTCGAACACTTTTTCAAGAAATATTGGCGAGAGCAATTAAACCACAGCCATTAAAATCGATATTTAAACGTGAGGAATTGGAAGCTGCGGCATTAATTGTCTCACAATATCTTGCCTCAGAATTACGACATATACCAATACATCGAACGGGATTATTATCTGAACCAACGACACCAACATCGGACTGTTCATTAGCGTCACTAACATCTAGTCAAAAGAGACACTGCAGAAGTAGCGGAAAAAAAATTGTTCCAAGCCCATTAGTAACACAATTAACCGAAATGGGATTTCATCGTAAAAGTGTTGAATTCGCCATGAGGAGTTTAAGTATTGCTGAGGGTAATATAACACCTGAAACAGTTGTTGCTTGGCTTTTGGAGAATGCAGAAATGGTTTCTGGTCATTGGGATGCGCTGTCTGGTACAGATGCAAGCACAGATTCGGATGATACGTCCAGTGAAGATTTAGAAGATACACCGTCAGCTCATGATATTATAACGCCAACCTACATGAAACGTTCGGACTTTTTGTCATTTGATGAATACGCTATTTACGTTCGTGATAATATTACTGCGGGGATGCTTGTGAGATGTTGTAAAAGTTACGAGGAAGTTGAATACGGTGATATTGGTCAAGTTGTGAAAATTGATCCAGAAGGTTTGCATGATTTAAATGTACAAGTCGCATGGCAACACAAAGACGGCACTTATTGGGTTCGTTTTATTCATATTGAGCTCCTTGGACATCCCCCAACCCTACCGTGTCCACCAGCATTAAAAGTGGGCGATAAAGTGAAAGTTAAAGCTTCAGTTGCTGTTCCTAAATACAAATGGGGCTCTGTAAATCACACAAGTGTTGGTATTCTCACTGGAATAATTAATAATGGCAAAGATGTGTCCGTTGATTTTCCACAACAGAGCAATTGGACTGGTTGTATAGCAGAAATGGAGAGAGTACCATCATGTCATCATGCAGTTTCATGTAATTCTTGTCATTTATCACCGATATCCGGCCCAAGATTCAAATGTAAAGCTTGCGATAATTATAATCTTTGTGAAAATTGTTTTTATACAAAAAGATCGCATCGTCATGGATTCAATAGAATAGCTGAGCCGGGATCTGCAGCGGTGTATGCCGGTAAACCAGGAAGATATAATAGACAAGATATTACCGAGTCTTCAGTCATTGAAGATTGGTCGAAATGTATTAGAACATTGAGTGTATCATCGAGAGACAGTTGGGCAATGCGTTTGGTCGATGGTTCGGGAAAATATTGGCAGAGTTGTGGCTCGCGTGGTAAACATTGGATTCGTTTAGAGATTTTACCAAATATTCTTATTGATTCTCTTAAAATTGTGGTTAATCCTCAAGATGGCAGCTATGCGCCTTATGTGATTGGAGTTAATGCCGGTGATTCGTTCAATACTTTATTAGAAATTGCAAATATTACTCTTCGGAATACCGATGAGACTGTAACACTTCTTCAAGATATGCGAGAGTATTATCCTTGCATTGAAATTGTTATAAAACAATGTCGTAATGGCGGAATTGATTGTAAAATTCATGGTCTTCAAATTATTGGAAGGAAAAAATTATTTGAAAATCAATTGGCAACTTCTATATCATTTCTTGCATCAGATTGGGAGGCGGTGCAAGAACAAATGACAGTTCAACGTATTGGCGATGGTCATCAACATTCAGCAGTTTATGTTTGGGGTCTTAATGATAAAGATCAATTGGGTGGATTAAAAGGTTCGAAAATAAAACTCCCGGTTTATAGTGAAGTTTTATCTAAATTAAAACCCATTCATATTGCCGGTGGAAGTAAAACACTTTTTATCGTGACACAAGAGGGGAAATTATACGCATGTGGCGAAGGAACCAACGGTAGACTTGGATTGGGTGACAACAATAATGTTTGTGAACCAAAACAAATTCCATTTTTAAGTCAATATGTAATAAAAAAAGTCGCTGTACACTCTGGCGGTACACATGCATTAGCTTTAACGCAAGATAGTAAAGTTTTTTCATGGGGCGAGGGAGAAGATGGTAAATTGGGACAAGGAAATCGTTTGTCATTGGATAAACCTCGATTAATTGAGGTATTAAAATCAAAGCGTATCAGAGATATCGCTTGTGGTTCAGGTCATTCTGCAGCAATTGCCAGTAATGGTGAACTGTATACATGGGGCTTAGGCGAATATGGACGTCTGGGACATGGCGACACCACCACACAATTAAAACCAAAATTAGTTGAAGCATTAGTCGGTCAACGAGTTATTCAAGTTGCTTGTGGTAGTAAAGACGCACAAACTTTAGCACTAACTGATGATGGATCCGTTTATTCATGGGGCGATGGTGATTTTGGAAAGTTGGGCCGAGGTGGAAGTGGAGGTTGTTATGCTCCAATACTTATTGAACGACTTAATGGATTAGGTGTTATACAAATTGAATGTGGTGCACAGTTTTCTTTGGCTTTAACGAAATATGGTGAAGTTTGGACATGGGGCAAAGGAGATTATTATCGATTGGGACATGGCAATGATCAACATGTGAGAAAGCCAACGGTTGTAGAGAGTCTTCGTGGGAAAAAAATAAGTCATGTTACTGTTGGTGCACTTCATTGTTTAGCTGTAACTGATACAGGTCAAGTTTACGCCTGGGGCGATAATGATCATGGTCAACAAGGCAACGGTACAACAATAGATAATAAAAAGCCATCATTAGTTCATGGATTAGAGGATGTAAAAATTAATAGAGTCGCTTGTGGATCTAGTCATAGTGTAGCATGGGTTCTTGCTGATCAACCGTCCATAAATAATCAAGAGCCAGTTACATTCCCAACTGCCAAAGATCCATTGGGCCACGCGTCATTAAACTCCAATGAATTGCCTGAACAAAATGTCATTACATCCGATAAAAATACCAGACCGTCATTATCGAATATTATTTTATCATTAGAGAGTAATGTTGCTAAACAACAAGCACTTCAGCATGTGCTGAATGCATTATATATAATGCAAGCACGAACGGCTATAGTTACAGCATTAAGAAGTCATACGACTATGACTACTTTTGGCAAATCATTGCAACCAGATTCGTCGACTGAGGGGACAATGAACAACAGTACAAGTCATATAGTTTATCAAAATGTCAATGAGATTGCTCAAGGTGGGGGTGAGGCACCTGCGAATGCTTCGGAAGCTGTGAATTTAGGAGGAAGTCCACGTGCAACACCAGCGCTTGAAGATTTTCCTATGACAATTTTTCCATCAATGTCAAGCTCTGCCAGTTTGTCATCGAGAGCCTCGAAAATGTCGACAAGCGCTTTGAGTGTTATTGCAGCAACACTCACGTCCAATGCTCAAATAGTTGGTGATACTGCAACTACCGAATCCGGTTTAGATGAATTTACAACGACATTAACTGAAGACGATGCACGAATGCTGGTTGATTTATTAAAATTATCAGTTGCCAATAGAGTTTGTGACGGTTCTAAAGAAACAATTTCATCAATTTTAATTGCGTTGGCTAAGTCGAATTCATCGATAAAAAATATGTTGTTAGAATTATGTGTTACAGAATTAGAGGATACTGCAGCAAATTCACATTTTATTAATAATGCACCGCAATCAGTTGTGCAAGAAACATCTCATCCATATATTGACGATACAACGTTGACTGGTCATGTGAAAATTCCAGGCGCTGAGGCATTGAGAGTTGAATTCGATCGACAATGCTCAACTGAACGTCGTCATGATCCTTTAACGATAATGGATGGTGCAGGAGTGGTGGCAATTAAATCAGGCAGAGAATGGTGTGAATGGGAAACTGAAATTCGAATTCAAGGTGATGAATTATTTTGGAGATTTACATCAGACGGTTCAGTTAATGGATGGGGTTGGCGTTTTACTGTTCATCCAATTGTTCCTGTTTTGGCACCTCATGAACTCGGCTCAGATCGTGCTGTGCTCACACAACCGTCAATTACCCTGGTTGAATCTTTATTAGACAACAGTTTAATTAATTCGGATAAAAGTATAGTCACGAGACTTGGCGCAACACTTGCGCAATGCAGTCAATTAAGTTTACTCACTGCATCCCAAAGAATGTGGGCATTGAAGAAATTACAAATTGTTTATTTGAATGGTCCAGGCATCAAAGCAGATCCTGCTTTATCATCACTATTAGGATCTCTACCCCAAGCTTTATTGCGTCAATATGAATATGAAGATCCCGCAGTGCGTGGTGGAAAACAATTGATGCATAGTGATTTCTTCAAAGTCCTTGTGGCATTGGCATGTGATTTAGAATTAGACAGCATGCCATGCTGTTTGGAAATACATAAATGGTCTTGGTTTCGTAGATATTGCCTTGCCGCCCGTGTCGCAAAATCATTAATAAATAGAACGTCATTACCAAAGCCATTTTGTGTTGATGTAGCAAAACGAATGATTGAAATGACGTCGGATATCGACGGTGGATCTAAAGATTATGAAAATCATGATTTATTTAAACGTGAACATGACGAACAGCTTTTATTGTGGGTCAATCGTCGCCCGGAGGATTGGACATTGTCTTGGGATGGATCGGGTGCGATTTACGGCTGGGGTCACAATCATCGTGGACAATTGGGTGGTCTTGAGGGTGCTAAAGTAAAATTACCATCGCCATGTGAGAGTTTGTCAGCATTGAGACCAGTTCAATTGGCAGGTGGTGAACAAACTTTATTTGCCGTAACTGCCGATGGAAAAGTTTATGCTACCGGTTATGGTGCAGTTGGAAGATTGGGAATTGGTGGAACAGATTCAGTTATGATGCCGACACTTCTTGAATCAATTCAGCATGTATTTATTAAAAAAATCGCTGTTAATACAGGTGGAAAACATTGTTTAGCTTTGTCATCTGAAGGACATGTTTATTCTTGGGGCGAAGGTGAGGATGGGAAATTGGGACACGGCAATAGGATGTCGTACGATCGTCCAAAGCTTATAGAATCATTGGTAGGAACAGAAATAATTGATATTGCTTGTGGTGGCCATCACAGTGCTGCAATTAGTAATGCTGGTTTATTATACACTTGGGGAAAAGGAAGATACGGTCGTTTGGGACATGGCGACAGTGATGATCAATCAAGACCACGAATTGTTTCGGCATTACATGATTATAAAGCTGTTGATGTGGCATGCGGTAGTGGCGATGCACAAACACTTTGTGTAACGGATGATGATAATGTTTGGAGTTGGGGCGATGGTGATTATGGAAAATTGGGACGTGGTGGAAGTGATGGATGCAAAACTCCAATGAAAATTGAGTCGCTTGCGGGATTAGGTGTTGTTAAAGTTGAATGTGGTAGTCAATTTTCAGTGGCATTAACGCGATCAGGCGCAATTTATACTTGGGGTAAAGGAGATTATCATCGATTGGGCCATGGAACTGATGATCATGTTCGTCGACCGCGAAAAGTTGCGGCATTGCAAGGCAAAAAAATTATTTCCATTGCCACAGGTTCACTTCATTGTGTCGCGTGTTCAGATAAAGGTGAAGTATTTACATGGGGTGATAATGACGAAGGACAATTGGGTGACGGTACAACAAGTGCACTTCAACGACCACGACTTGTTCATGCGCTTCAGGGTAAAAAAATTACACGCGTCGCATGCGGAAGTGCTCATACATTAGCTTGGAGTACGACTAAAGCTACACCGAGTAGATTACCATCTTCTACACCAATGGAATATGATCTTGTGAAAGATCTTCCGTCATCAGCGCTACACAATCGTTTAGTTCTCTTGCATTATTTCGCGGAGTTGCTTTGTCCGTCACTTGTCATGTTTCCAATATCCGGCACTGTTGGATTGAATAAACTGGCGTCGTTGCTTGTATACAGCATCAAAGAAGCGACTTTTAGAAAGGTGGTACAAGCAACGATGGTGAGAGATCGCCAACATGGACCTGTTATTGAATTAAATCGAATTCAAGTAAAACGCGCGAGAAGCAAAGGCGGATTAGCTGGTCAAGATGGAATTAAATCAGTCTTTGGACAAATGGTTGGGAAAATGTCACTATTGACACAGGATGTTTTATTTTTGCCACATCGAGTTTGGAAGGTGAAGTTTGTCGGTGAGAGCGTAGACGATTGTGGCGGTGGATACAGCGAAAGTATCGCTGAAATGTGTGATGAATTACAAAATGGATCGTTGCCATTATTTATTCCAACGCCTAATGGCCGCGATGATAATGGCACAAATCGTGATTGTTTTTTGCTAAATCCCATGGCAAAGTCGCCATTACATAAGACTATGTTTCAATTTTTGGGGATTCTTATGGGTATTGCTATACGAACTGGCAGTCCATTGAGCTTGAATCTTGCTGAGCCTGTTTGGAAACAAATCGCTGGTGTTCCACTTACACCTGCGGACTTGACTGAAGTTGATAGAGATTACGTCCCGGGATTAATTTGTATAAGAGATATGGATTCAAATGAAAAAGTCTTTCAAACACTTGAGATGCCCTTTTCAACGCCATCAGCTGTTGGTCATGACGTTCCACTTTCTAGCAGGTATTTTTAGCGTAGTTAATAAATATACAATTAATTTTTATATGAAAATTACGTGAATATGATTTTTATTTTCTATTGAAATATTACAGATATCGTAAAATTACTCCAGAGAATAGAAATGAGTATGTCAGATTAGCTCTTAATTATCGTTTGCACGAATTTGATACACAAATTAGAGCTGTTCGTGAAGGAATGTCGAAAGTAGTTCCCGTACCACTTTTAGCTTTATTCAGCGGTGCTGAATTGGAAACGATGGTTTGTGGTAGTCCAGATATTCCCCTTGGTCTTCTAAAATCAGTAGCAACATACAAAGGTAAATTTTTATAAATTAATTATACATTTCCT
>JAQQBR010000003.1:1547126-1563849 GCA_030347285.1 Microctonus hyperodae | reverse complement strand
TACAAATAAAATTGCTTTTTAATTACCACAAATCTATTTCTCATAATATAAATGGTAGTAAAAAAAAATTATCTAGCAAATAATACGTGAAAAAGAAATAAGATAAAATGCTTGGCTCGTGCTCATTTCATTATTCATGAACACGATTTGTATTTATTTTTCTTCACTCATGTCAGATTAGATATTATTAGAGCAATCATTAATTTTCCAAATTTGTATGAATGAATAAGAAGATGGTAGATAAAAGAATGAAAATAGATAAGATAAAAGCATAAGAACCGGACCACAAACCATTTATCTATAAACTGTTAAATATAATTTGTTATTTAATTTAAAAAAAAAATTATGAATTCGTTAATTTTCATTTAAACTTTTCATCGCATCGATAAAAATATTTTCCTATTGTCATTTAAGTATTGTAAAGTTTTGTTTATAAGGTTTTTCTTACAAAAATGTAAAGATTTAAGAATGCATATTACAGATATCTTGGTAGGTTGAATAAATATAAAATACACAAAAAAATCTGTATGATAAATTAATACTAGTATTTTATTTTGTGTTTATCTCTATTAATTAATTATCTAATTCTATTTAAAATCCAGATAGAAATTTAACCGCACCGTTAATTATATATTTAATACATTACACGTTGATCAATACCAGCCTTCAAATATAATAAATAAATATTTCGCATGCAGTTAACCACTGCAAAGATTTTCCCAAGCCCTAACGAGCTATTTGAATTTCAAGGTCGACATGTTTTCTCGCGAGGTCTGCCACTTCATTTTTTCTGAAACCAAATATCTGCTCAACGATAAATATATATGAATTTGCATACACACTGTGCACTACACAGGATGTCACTCGTCAAACGACAAATATGAATATATTTATCATTAATTTTCAAAGTCAATGCCGAGGATTATTCCAATTATTTACGACTGATTTTATTAAACTTCATAAAATTAATATTAAAATTCATGATCAAGGATAAATAAAAGTGAATTTACAAATTCATTATCAAACAAGGGAACCGGCGATGATTCCGCAGATCTAAATCATTTAAATAATGTCACGTTATCTATTATTCATCTATATAATTTATATTGACCGGACGTGTTATGGACGTGATATACATGAGTGAAGACACGCATACAAAAATGTAGATGCACCGAGTGTGACAAACTATCCCAAGTGAACGAAAACTGGTGGACTGATTGGTTGTATAGTTGTTGGCATTAGTCATGCATGTTTTAATCGCGTTAAACGCACGTTTGTCTTGTTGATAGATAACAATATTAATAACAATGTGAGTGAATTATCAGTGATCATAATATACGTATTGAATGAGACCAAATAACTTAGCAAGAATGTCAATGATTGACAATGTCTTTAGGGTCAACTGAGGGTGCAAGCTTTGATAAATATCTCGCATGAAACTAGTTTGAATTTTACTCATTGTTAACTGATGTACATTGTGAATAAATCCATTCGTGTTTATAAATATATGTACATACATTGAGTGAAAAAAAAAAAAAGATCTTTATGAAGAAACGATTTCATTTTACTTCATTACTTGTATTCAGGTATTAATACAACTGTTTTGACTTGCAAAGAACAATTGACATAATTCCGTGCTATTAAAATGTTCACACAGCTGAAACAGTTTTTTATTTTATCAACTTATCACTTTCTTTGTGTTTTTATTTTGAATAGTAATCGATTATAATTAATATAGATGGTGGAAAAATATATTTTAAAGAGTCCAAGTCGTCATGATATAAAAATAATGTTACGAGATTTTAATACAAATAAATAAAAAAAATTTGTGCACTGAATAAATGTTTAGTTGAACTTTATATCGTAGAAGAGCGCAGAAATATTGCAAAACTCGTTGGCAATTGGAAGCCCCACCACACAAATTGCGTTGATTAGTCTCGAGTGATGAATTCACATTTCTATCACTAACACGTATTCATCTCGCAAATAATCTAAATTTAAACAGTAGATTCGTGAATAAGAAAATAAAAAAAAATAAATTAACAAGCGTAAATTGAAAGAGGGAGTAATAAATTTGATATTGTATTATCTTTTTCAATAAGAATTCAACCATGACAAAGAGCAAAGCAGTCCATTCGTTAGTTGTTGATCAGTATTACAACAGTATCAAGATAATTGTCAATCAGGCAAGCAATATGTTCCGTTTCGCCAGCACGAAGGTAAATTAATTTATCAACAGTAATTAATTATCAATTCTTTTTTTGTATCAAACAAATTTTCATTGTTCATACAGTTATCACCGTGGAACTTTCAATTGAAAACAAGAAGAGAAGTTTTAACAAAAGCTCCAAAAGAATCGTCAAATATCAAAACGACACTTCCAGAATTTGCTGACGTTGTAATTATTGGTATTTAATAAATGTATTTTTAATAACGAGTAATTTTCAATGTAAATTAAAATCACAATTTTTAATTTGAAAACTAAAGATGTATTTCTTCAGGTGGTGGCAGTGCCGGATGCAATGCTTTATATCATTTAACAAAACGCGGTACAAATGCGATTTTATTAGAAAAATCTAAACTCACTTCGGGAACTACCTGGCACACAGCTGGAATGTTTTGGCGACTTAGACCGAATGATGTTGACATTCAGTTGCTCGACGCAACGCGAAACACATTGAAACAACTCGAGGAAGAGACTGGAGATAATCCTGGATGGATACAAAATGGAGGAATTTTCATTGGCCATAATGAAGTGAGTTTCAAACTGATTAATCAATATGTATGTAATATAAATAATAAAATGAACATTTAAATGTATTTTAATTTAGACGAGAATGTCTGAATATAAACGACTGTCTACCATGGGAAAATATTTTGGCATCGAGTCTCATATAATATCACCAATCGAAGCTAAGAAATTATTTCCTCTATTAGATGAAAATAGTTTCACTGGAGCGCTTTACAGTCCTGAAGATGGATCGATAGATCCTACAATGCTCGTTACTGCTCTCACAAAATATGCAAAGCAACATGGATCTCGAGTGAGTATATTAAACAAGTGCTTGAATAAATTGTTAGAAGAAACAATTAATAAAAATATGAAAATTCGAATTTTTTAGGTAATTGAAAATTGTCCAGTGAATAAAATATTAACTAAAGAAAATGAGTATGGTAAATATGTAATTGGAGTAGAGACTCCTCATGGAACAATTCGTACATCGTGCATTTTAAATGCAGCTGGAGCATGGTCCAATAACATAGCAAAAATGGCCGGACTTGATATTCCAATAATTCCCATGAAACATGCATACGTTGTTACTGAACCAATTGAAGGCGTTCAAAATTTGCCAAACATTAGAGATCATGATTTTAGTATTTACATTAAATCACAAGGCTCATCACTTGCTATCGGTGGCTACGAACCCAATCCGATAATTCTCAAATCTGTAAGTTAATTTAAAAAAAAAATTAGAACATGTTTCTACAATTTAAAATAATATTTAAAAATATATTGTATTGTTGAAATTATTTTAATTAGATGCCTCGCGAGTTTGCCTTCAGTCTTTATGAACTCGATTGGACTGTGTTTAATACACACATTGATTCAATGGTTGAACTAGTGCCACAATTAAGTAAAATAGGAATAAAAGCCACAGTATGTGGACCGGAGAGTTTTACACCTGATCATAAACCAATAATGGGTGAAGATCCGCGATGTAGTGGATTTTTTTATTCATGTGGTTATAATAGCGCTGGAATAATGTATGGTGGTGGTTGTGGTGAACAAATTGCCGCTTGGATTATTAATGGACGTCCTGAAAGACATATGTTCACTTATGACATTCGGAGATTTACTCCTGAACACATGCGCGATTCAGTATGGGCAAATGAACGTTCGCACGAAGCGTATGCGAAGAATTACAGTGTTGTTTATCCAAACGATGCACCATTAAGTGGACGAAATTTCAAAATGGATTTATTTCATAATGTGAGTGATGATTTATTATTTATCTATTAGATATGAAATTAATTAGAATTATTGTTACTTTAGTTGCTTTTAAAACATGGTGCAGTAATGGAAGAAGTTCAGGGTTGGGAAAGACCAGCATGGTATCAACCTGGGAAAGTAATATTAATTTCCCCGTATGATTATTATGGAAGTTATGGTACGATGAAGAATAAAAAAAATGATTACGCTGAAATTCTCAAGAAGGAATATTCATTTGGTTTTCCTGAGCATCATGATACGGTCAATAGCTTATTAATAGTTCTTTCAGTTCAACATACGTAATTATGTTTATAAATTTATTTGAAAATTAATTTTCATTAGATTGGAGCAGAAGCATTAGCGTGCCGGAATAAAGCAGCATTATTTGATCTTTCCTGCTTTGGAAAATTTTATTTATGCGGTCCACAATCGAAAGAGGCAGCGAATTATTTATGCACTGCAAATGTTGATCGTGAAATAAATCGGGTCGTTTATACATGCATGCTAAATAAACAGGGTAAAGTGGAAGCCGACTGTACTGTGACATCTATTGAAGCAGGTTCTGGTGGTGTTGCTGATCCAATCTTTCAAGGAAAAGCATTTTACATAGGTTAAAAAATGTTGGGTTCTAAAAAATAAAAAGATATTTTTATAGATTAAGAATAAAAATTAAATAAACTTTACAGTTGCCGGTGGATTATCATCTTATCAGACACTATCTCACATTAAACAAATGCTTAAAAAAAAAGAATTCGAAGCAACAATTCACGATGCTACTGAAACTATGGGAATATTGTCGCTTCAAGGACCAAATAGTCGATATATCCTTGAAGAAATTTGTGACACAGACTTGGCTGATAAATATTTTCCATTTTCATCATCACAAATTTTAACTATCAAAGGTTGTTTGACGCGAGCTTTTCGAATTAGCTTTGTGGGCGAGCTTGGTTATGAATTGCACATACCCAGTCAGTCATGTGACAAAATTTTCAATGCTATTATTGAAGCTGGCAAAGATTATGGACTAAAACTGGCTGGATTTCGTGCTATGTATAGTCTTAGTTGTGAAAAAGGATATCATTTGTGGAATAAAGATGTTAGAATAGACGATAATCCTGTGGAAGCTGGTCTTGGTTTTGTTTGTCGACGTCATGGCAATTATGCCGGTAAAAAATATGTTGATGAGATAAGATCAAAAGGAATAAAAAGAAAATTAGTTCACGTTCATGTTAAAGAGTACGTAAAAATTTCATGTACTCAAAGATGAATATTATTATTTTGAATTAATTATATCATTCATGAACTAGTTACATGTATACATATTTTTTTTCTGACAGCCAAGTTCCAATGTGGGGTTTAGAGGCTGTGTATAGAGACAATTTACTCGTTGGATATCTCAGAAGAGCTGATTATTCATACACATGGAAGAATAGTATCGGACAAGCGTAAGTTTCATGTGCTTGAAGTTTTCGATGAATATTAATTTGAAACAATTTTATATTATTTCAGATATATCAAGCATCCAACAGATGATTATGTAACTGAATCATTTTTAAAAACGGGTGAATATGAAGTTGAAATTATGGGTGAAAGATATCCAGCAAAAATTTATCTCAATAGTCCATTTGATCCAGAAAACAAAAGACTACAAGGCGAATATAGTTAAATTATACATATTAATTTCACGTACCTCTCTTTTTTTTATTCTCTCATGATCATGTAAAAGTGTTCCAATATCTTTCAATCTTTTTTTTATATAAATAAAACCTAACCAGCTATAGGATTGGCATGAATTGTTACACTATTTATTCTCGTCTCATTTAATGGCTTGTAATTTTTAGGATTAACAGGAAGCTTTTCCAATTGTTCTAGAGTGTCCAGTCCATCAATAACTCTGAAAATATTTATAATACTGTAATAACAAATTGAACAATCATAATAAAAATACAATGACTAAATTGTGACTCACTTTCCAAACAATGTATATTTTAAATCCAAGTGTGGCTGTGGTGCATATGTAATAAAGAATTGACTACCATTTGTGTTTGGCCCATTGTTAGCCATGGATACTAAACCTCTAATATTATGTTTTAATTCTTCTTTAAATTCATCTTCAAATTTTCTATTCCATATTGAGGTACCACCTTTGCCTGTTTGTGTTGGATCTCCTGTTTGTACAATAAATCCTTTGATATTTCGATGAAATAGACAACCATCGTAATAATTACTGGCGCACAATGCCAAAAAGTTCTGAAATTTATTAATTTTGAGGTTAGAATTAACATAAAAACATAATTTATTTTACAATAATATTAAAACGAAATGTTTGAAAAATAATATATGGAAATCATGATAAATATATTCATATTTAATTATATTATGTGTTTATGAAGATATTTTTATTTGAAATAATATTTTAATATTTTACCTCACATGATTTAGGACACAATTCACAGAATAATTCAATTTTGATATCACCAATATCCGTGTGGAGTGTAACACTCTAATGAAAAAAAAAAAAAAAAATTGTTTATATATAAATCATGACATGTTTTAAAATAAACGTAAATTTTATTTTAAGAATAAATGCAGTAATTGTTTACCATTTTCGTTTTTTATCACCGTTCTTTATCTGAAAGTACAATTGAAAACAAGTCTGCACCTCATAAAAAATTAAAACATAATTTTATTGCTTATTATCCACCAATTAACGGCCATTTTGAAATTTATCATATGATTGTATATACATATATATATATACATACATACATAGTACATACATACAAAATGGAATGCGTTGTTGAAAATATGCTTGAATATAGCGCGCGCAGATATGAGAGACATCGTGCAACAGCGCCACCGCACCTAACCAACATAATTCAGTATTTAACAAAATACTCAAAAAATAATTATAAAGAAATTAAATAATTTAAACATGTATATTTAAATATTAAATTATTCATCGACAACTCGATTATTATATTTAATTATAAATAAATAAAATTCGCATAAAAATATATGCATCATACAATTATAAATTTGACTAACTGAGTAAGTGGAAAGGAATTTCCAAAGCAGCGCCACCAAGTTGACCGAAACACTCCACTCTTCGCCATTTAGTAAGTCGCGGTTAGGCTAAAGTTAATTCAAAATTTTTGTGGTATTTCCGGGTTAAATAAAATTATTAGTGGATTGTCACGTAGCCGTGATAAACTGTAATAAAGAGGTGTAACAAAAAAATTTGCAATAACAGGATTATTGAGTGGATAGAAGGTGAAGTGACAGCACATACGCGGCAAGTGGCATCTCACGAGAAACCCGTCACTTTGGACGCATGACGTAATTGTATTGATCGCGGAAGAAGAGCCGAAAGTCGCGCATTCGCCATCTTGGACGAATTGTGGAAAAGAAGAAGTTTGTGTGTCTCCGCAGGCGCGTAACCATTGTCTAAACTTTAATCCGTAGCGATCCGTGTTAAAAGTAGTTTTATTGGGATTTAAACCCGTTTGTGAACTGGCAACCCATTTGGACGGACCAAGGTAAGTCGTTATTTCCATCATGAGTGGTCGTGGTACGTATCCTTTCATTCCCTAACGCACTCAGTCCTCGCTAAGAGACTACTAGGGCTACATGGCCTTCATGTCCTGACGATTTCTCCATCCGAGCCTCAAACTCTTTCCATTCAGTACCGTTATTCACCACCTAACCACACTTATTCATCAAAAAAAATTATTATACATTTAATTCATATCGCAAATGTGTGCCGCTTTTCATTGTTGTTTTCACCGCGACATTTGGCATCGGCAATTCATAAGGGATGGGTTTATTGGGGTTCAATAACTTTTGTATTTAGCGTCTGATACGTCACCCCTCATCGCCATCATCAATTGCCAACGATAATTTACTCACTTTTTCTTCTTATCGTCGTTAAAGTATACCACCTTATTATACTACATCTACATCCATGTTAATATTTTTCGCCATCTCCCCTCAACACACTCGTACATCTCCTCGTCATTCTCTTCTAATATGCGAGGCTAACAAAGCTTTTCCTTGGCCGGACTATACGGAACACGCCAATTCCGGCCTCCTCTTGTCAGCCTTTTACGTTCCATTGGCGCAATCACGACGCGCCAATTCTTTTTTTTTTTTTTTTTTTTCTTATTCCGTCTCTGTGAAATTGAAATATTTCTGTTACCTTGTAGCAATTTCTTGTCTCTATCAAAGTCGCACACAGTGATAGAATCCTTGCTGCGACGTCATTTCTGACATTCACTTTTATTATTTTTTTTTGTCCATTTTTTTTCCCTCATCTACATCAATTTCAATCTTTTAGCAAGCTTAGAAGGTTACAACTTGCTATTTTAGCTAATCAAAATTGCATTCGCAATGTGTATGTGTGTATGCATCTACATGTAAATTTATATATTTATCTCCTGGAGTTATTCATGAATTGTCTGTAGTTGACGAATGACAAATAAAAGACTTGGATTTATAAGAAAAATGATTACAAACTAAATTGTTATATTCTCTTTCTTTCCCTTTCTTTTTCATACCATATCAATCATCATTTTATGTAGTAATAACTACAACGCCTCTTTGTTTGAAATGATTGTGTAAATAATTTATTCATTTTCATCATTGTTTTTTTTTTTTTCTTTACAGACAAAGGGTTCGTTCGTTGGGTCTGAGTGGTACTAAATGGTTGCCTGCAGACAGCATGTCTACTCTGTCGGGGATTGTGTCGAAGGGGGAGAAAGGAAAATCAAAGTTTCAATCACTAGATATCAATAGCTTGTACCGAGTGAGCAGGGTAAGAAAAAGAAATCCATAAATTTTCTAGCTGTTAATTATAAAATTAGAGAAAATAAGAAAGGAAAATTGTTCAACTTTCAAAATAAATATTTGTAATATTTGTAATATTATCTATAAATATTCTAGGGGGAATCTTTGGAACAACACCAGCAAAAAAATACATTACCACGCAAACATGGCATGCAGAGTTTGGGAAAGGTGCCTTCGGCGCGGCGTCCACCGGCTAATTTGCCCAGTTTAAAAAGTGAATACAGCAACAGTGATCCAGCTGTAAGTCTTGTACCAAGTGGAGGAAGTGGGTGGGCAACTACTAAGGAACCAGCATCTGTAACTACTAATACAACACCCAACACAACAGCTATCTCATCAACAGAAATTTCAACAGTAAAATTTATATTTATATATTCAATATTGAATGGAAAAAAATTTTATTTTTCTATTTAAAACTTGATTATAATTGAAATATTAATTTTAGACAAATTCATCACCGACACAATGTGTAGCAGCGACCACTCCTGTATCAACATCACCACAACAGCCGTCACTGCCCGGCCAACAACAAAATATTTCACCGCCTCCACATCCCTCAGATGTAGGGAACAAATCATCATGGAGTGCAATTATGACAAGACCAGGCGATGTCGGTATGTATATTATTGATAAATAGAGCAAGATAAAAATAATCATCAATCATTCATGAAAGAAAAAAAAAATAATAAATAAAAACAAATAATAATTCATTACCGGACTTAAAATACTTATTTGTGGATGTGAATCGGCAGTATCCCACTAAATTAATTTAGAATACAATTTAATTGAACAATCACTTTATTAGAGTCATTTGAATATTTTGAAAGTAAATAAACAAACAAGAAAAACGAAAAATTACTATCGGGCGTTGTCGATCGAATGGCGTAAATTAATCGATAGGTTCACCCGTCGTGTCAGCTGTGGTTGGTTACGCGGGGCTTGTGGGGGGCGGAAGAGCGGGGAGAGGTGCCCTCGGACTGAGTTTCCTCGCCCATCAGTCCCCGCAGTTCCAACACGAGTTTCCCAGTCTCAGTGGACAGCCGTCCTCCGCCTCCATACAGAACCAGAATCAACAGTCCTCAACAACGTCCAATGCGATCTCGGTCAATGCTCAGCATCAGTTGTTACCGCAACAACCGTATTCCCACAACCACTCAGGTGGGATGCTGTTCGCAAATGTAGCTGTTAGTTGCGATTCGTTGTCCTTTTGTCAATTTTTTGTAGTTGTCCAATTTTTTCGTTTCTTTCTAAATTTCTTTTTTTTTTTTTATTTCACATTTCAACTTCGAGAGATGGAAACTTTTTATTTTTATCCTTCTGTATCATTTTCACGACTGCCTGATGTATTTGTAGATGATTATTATTTTACTTTGCTTTCTTTTCCGTTCAGTTTGTAGATAATGTCACAATTGCCTGTATTTTATAGATAATGAAAGAAACTGTACTATACATAGGGTAAATGTATGATATGTGATCGCTGTATTGTTTTTGGACATTTTTGATATTACAATAAAGTAGATGTAGCAAGATATTCTATAACAATTAATGTATTTTGAATACACTAATCACAAAGGTGATTTCAATATATTTAATTAATCGGATGAATATAAAATGGCTAAAAATTATATTAAGGCGACCACAAATAAGTACATCCACCCTAAATCTCACGAGTGTTTGACGAAATTAGTTTTGTGAATGTTACCTGTTTCTTTCTTATTTTATATACTTTACAGTCCAGGGTCCTCGAATATCGCTCATTTCATATTAATAACGTTAAAAGTATTTTCATCTCATCAAAATTTTTTTTTTTTGAAAGAATTAACTTATAAATTTATTTACAATAATTATATATATATATGATTTAATTATTTTATTCAGCAATGATACCCAATGATTTTTCTTCTTTCTATACTTTTTGACAAACAAAAATATATTTTACACAATTTTCAATGTCGTAAATGCTGTTCGTTCTTCTAATTTTCATTTTATATCTATAATAAATGAAATAAAATTAAAGAAATACAACGAAAAAAATTATATTCGAACAGGAAGTGCGTCGGGAGGCCAACAACAGCAACAGTCACAACAAAATCGGGAGCTGAACGCACAGTATGGGCCTGGTCCGAGCCTACGTCCACAAAGTAATGAAAATAAGTTCCGAATAAATATTAGTTTAGGCAATTAATAAATAAAATGATTAAATTGAAATATATTTATTTTTAATAATTCATTAATAAACTAATATTGAAAATATAATTTTATATGTGCGTGTATGTGTGTTTTTTATAGCCGAAGGAAGCTGGATTCAAGGTGGGAGTCGTACAGCAGGAGGAGCAGGGGTAGCTGGTACAGGAAATGGGAATACTCAGGTGGGCCAGGGCCCCCCAATAATTATTGGCGGAGCGCCAGGACACACGGAGGGGCCCGTTGGCGGGCGGCCGAACTTGGGCCCATCGCCAGGCATGGCTACGGCCCCGGCAGGCCAACAAAACACTCCAAATCCTGCGCCTACTGGACCAAATTTACCATCAGGTCCAAATTTACACCATTATCGTGAAATAATACCCCCATTTATGTACAGAGGAAACTTTCCGCCAGGTGGTTTTCCATCTCAAGTACCGTCAAACATGAGCTCAAGTGTTTCACGTCCACGTTCCAACAATCCGCCAGAGCGTTTTCAACAGTCATTGCGCCATCAGCAGGAGCGTGAACGTCAACCAATGGAAGAAGAAGTTATTACACGTCCCATTATAAAGGAGGAGGAGCTTACACGTATGGATGATATATCGCATGACGTTGGATGGGCAACTAATGATGATATTGATTATAATCAGAAATTGGCATTCAGCGATGATGAAAATGAAGTTGAATCTACAAAAAGAGAAGAGAGATGTGAATTACCGCAGCCAAAAGAGGAAAAATTGCCTGAGAGTTTGCTCGATGATAAAGAGAGACTCAGAGATAATCGTGAATCGTCTAGAGATATGAAGGACACTCGTGATAATTTGCCACCGGCGCATCGTCCCTGGCATCAGGATCGTGTGACTTCTAGTGGTCGTGATTTCCGTGGTATTAATGGACCACCAGTTAGGGACAATAATTATCCCACTCAGCAACCGCCAATAAGATCTGCACATCTATTAAGAGGTGTTGAGGAAGAAGAAATGTGGAATCAACGTCGTCGTGAGCAAGGTGAAAAAGTCGCGGTGGCTGTTGAGCGAGCACGACAACGTAAAGAAGAGGAAGAAAAGAGATTCCAAGAGTTGACAAAACAAGCAGCGGCGAAAAAATTGCAAGATTTAGAGCAAAAAATAGCGGAAAAACAGGCTAAAAATCAGGATGATGAACCAGTGTCGACAGTGACCGAGCCAAAAGGAATTATAAATGTTCCTACAGTACCTATTCCCGTGCCTGAATGGGAACGCGATAGAGAACATCGCGAATGTGAGAGTCGTGATCGGGAACGTTCGAGGACCACAACAGAAAGTAAAGATGAAAAATCTACAAGTCGCGATTCACGCGACAGTCGTGAAATAATTCGTGACTCAAGAGATTCAACTAATGAATTTCCAGCAAATCGTTCGAATTTTATGAGACAAGATATGTCAAGAGCTGAACGTGAACGCGATCGTGATCAACGTGAAAATCGTGAACGCGAACAACGTGAAAATCGTGATCGTGATCAGCCAGCATTTTCGCGTCAATTCCAAAACAATTTGCCACCTCGATTCCAAAAACAACAGGCTGAACGTAGTAACTCGGTGTATAATCGTGTCTCACCAAGCGCTGAACGAACATCGTCACAGCCAAATGTGCCCTTTTCGCAACAATATGACTTGGGAAGATGGTCACACAGTGGACATTCAAATTCATCTGCCACAACAAGCATGAAACAATCACACTCCATGCCGTTGCCACAACGTCGCAATCGCACTGATTCTGATATGAATAGTCCAATGGATGAGGATACGCGTCCAATGTCACGCGATCATGGCAATCAACGCTCATCAAGAGACGACAGATTCCGTCCTGAAATGCAACATTTCTTTGAATTACGTAATAAATTTGGATATCATGATGATTATCCACGAAATTACAAGGACGATTATAATCGTGAACATGATGATAGACATGGTCGTGAATCATGGACTCGTGATAGAGGTTATGATGATAAAGAACATGATTCACATTCACGTGGTTCAAGAGATAATCGAGATTTTAAGGATAATCGTGATTTTCGTGATCGTGATAATCGCGACAGTAGAGACAATCGTGATAGTCGTGATAGTCGCGATATCAGAGAGAAAGATTATGATGTTTATATAAAGTCATCGAGTGCACAAGAAAATTTGGATGACAGTCGTGAATCACAGCGTGAACGTGAGCGTTCGGAAAGCAGTGATTGGAATGATAATCGACGTGATGAACGTTCCGATGATAATCGTCGTGAAACAATCACACGCGCCGATGAACGTATTGAACGAAATGAACGTCCACAACGGCCAGACTCACGCGATTCACGTGCATCACGTGAATCTAAAACGTCATTACGCGATGATGATTCTCATAAATCACGTGAGACAACGTCCTCGTGGGTTCATGATATTGCTGATTATGAAGAGAAAAAAAGAGATTTGTATCGTGATGATCATCGTGAACGTGAAAGAGACCGTAGACAACCACCTGGTCCAATTACACGTGAAAAACTTCAAGCTGAAGAATTGAAAAATGAAAAGCGTACTTTAACGCAATTAAAACGTGGTGGTGTTGGAGAAGAAAAGAAAGATAATGTCAAGGATTCTTCACTTGAAATTAAAAAAGAATCTGATGTATGGAGTCGAAAATTTGAACGCGCACCAGAAAATAATCGTATTATAGAGAGAAATGATAATTCGCCAAAAGCATGGGCGGACGCTGTATCGCCAACATTTGAAAAAGAGGAAGATAAAATATTAGAACAACCAAGTAAGGATGAAAAAGATGTTAATGATTTAAAAACAAGTATGGAAAAATTAAGTGTCGATAAACGTGAGGTTTTAACACACAATGAAGACACAAAGGATGATTTAAAAGATGATAAACGTGATAAAAATGTACGTAATCGTACAAACAGCGGCGGCAGCTTTCGTGGACGTGAATCACGTGGTGGCCGTCCATGGGGCAGTGGATTCAATGTTTATTCACGTGGTTGGAGAGGACCAGAACCACGCGGTCGTCGTGGCACTGGATCACGTTCAATGGGGCGTCCTGGATCAGCTAAAAGTGGCTCGTATGGTCATACAGATTCAGAAATTAGTGGTGATGAAATTTCTGGATCGACTGAATCTGGCAAAGACGAAAGATTATCAGCAGTTTCACCTAAACCCACTGTCCAAAAATCTGACAAGGATGAGCGCAATCGCGATGTATCAAGACGTGATGATAAGCGTAGCAGCAATGATTATATACAAAATCGCGGTGATAAACGTGGCAGCTATGATGGACGTCCAAGTCGTGAAGGTTTTGCGCCATCAGGCGAGCCATCAAGACGTGGACGCGGGGGGTTTCGGACACGTGGTGCAACAACTGGCGGGCGAATGGAAGGATATGGACTACCACCGAGCAAGAGTCCATTTTCAACCGAGCGCACTGTGGACGAAAAAATGAATACTGTTCAACAGAATTCGCCAATACCATCAACAGTGGACAACGAAACGAAC
Source organism: Microctonus hyperodae (assembly GCA_030347285.1). Classification (NCBI taxonomy): domain Eukaryota; kingdom Metazoa; phylum Arthropoda; class Insecta; order Hymenoptera; family Braconidae; genus Microctonus; species Microctonus hyperodae. The sequence continues at coordinate 1,549,314 of JAQQBR010000003.1, read as the reverse complement.
GCATCGCCTTCCATACTCGAATCTACAGACGACAAACTCATTACAAAACAACAAACACTCACGTCAATTATCCCCAGTAGACGCAATAAATCACCCAATGTCCAACAAACCAATCAAAGTGGTGTCAATAAACACGACTCAGGTCATGGTAATGTTACTCATGCTGCTGGATTGCAAAAAAGTCAATCGAAAAAAGATGATTCAAGAACCAAACGAACAAGAAGTGGCAGTCGAAGAGGACGTGACAATCGTGAACGTTTACAAACACGTCCAAATAGCAGTGTCGTTAAACAAAATTCAACTGATATTACAAATGAAGAGTGGGAAACAACATCAGAGAATAGTGAAGATCATATTGATGATCATAAAGACGGTCGCAGTGCTCATGGCAATAAATTTCGCAGCGGACAAAATGTCAATCAATTAACGGGAGGGAATTCTCAGTTGCGTAGACATGACCAAACGAGCAATAATCGCGATCAACGTGAAAAATCTTCCAAGGTAAATGTAAATTCACGTGCACCTGGTGCGGAAAAACGTAATACACAAAATGCAACGTTTAATCAGCGAAATCATTCCGGCAGTATGCCACTAATGCAGGGAACCCAATCACATAATGGTCGCCCTAGAAGCCAAGGTTCAGCTAATAGTGGGCCAATATCTGGTAAAAATGCAAATAAAGAATCGACAGTGAATAGAGTTGATGAAATTAAGCTTAATGATCCTAATTTAGTTGATCAAGTTATTAAAGATATTGGTAAAAAATCTCAGAGCAGGGACAAAAAGTCATTAGACTCTGAGGTGGAAGCAAATAATTATTCAACCGGTGGAGATGATGGTGGTAATAGTGCAGAAGACAAAATTGATGCTGATGGTTTTCAAGAGGTGCGATCGAAAAAGAATCTCAAGGATTCACGTCATGGACAAAAAGAGGAGCCAAAATTGTCACGTCGTGAAAAAGATAAAGAACGCGAACGTGATCGATCCAAATCAAAGTCAAATGGACCACAACCGACACCTCAACAAACACAAAATGCACCATCAATGGGTCAACCGGTTGCACAACCTGCATCAATATCACAAAAAACATTTGATCGTAATCCCAGTCGTACAAAACTTGCGCCACGATTTCAAAAGCAAAAATTAGCAAAACAACAGCAGCATCATTCAACTTCTGAAGGTAATGATGGTAATAAAATAAATAGCTCAAATTCAAATTACATGAAAGATTCTAGCGGTGGTGGTGGTGGTCCAGCGCCACCGCCATCAGTTAATGCATGGGACAAACCATTCACAAGTCAATTGAGATCGAATTCTCCTAATTCCGGTATATCCAATGACATTCAATTGATGTCGGGAATGACTGTACAAAATGAACATACACATGAAATGAACGAACAAACAAATTCAGGCGGCAGTAGCCAGAGGAATTCACCTAGTGGTGAAAAAATTACAAAAGCTATTGAAAAAACAGTAGCAGACAAAAATGTATCTGATGCTTCATCGCCTCCAGTGCAAACGCTCATATTTGAAAATACGAATTATTCAAAGACAACGAAAACTGGACCCTCAGATACAGCGATTAAATCCAAATTTTCCAATCATATGAAATCTCAGCAACGTATTGACAAACGTAATGATATCGAAGACGATGGTAGTCAATTGCAGCATCAACAGCAAGCATTGTCCGTTGCATTTTCAAATAAACCTAATGATTTAATGAAAGAAAAATCACAAGAACCAATTCAAATGCCACTGTCATTTAATAAAAGTGAAGATAATGCTGATATGAAACTTGACTTTACATTCGATTCGGATTTATCACAACTTACTGAGGACAAAAATAAAGGCCTGAGTATGACACGCTCGATGCATATGACTAGCGGTCAGAGTACTATCTCACCATCTACAGCTGAATTAAATTTAAAGATAGCGTCAGTGAAAAAAGTATGGGAAAATGCACCACCAATGCCAACAGTCGTTGAGCATGAAGATGGAAGTGTTGTTTCGACGGCTAATAGTTTTCCTCAGAGTTTTGAGACTGCTGATGTTGACGATAGTTACAGTCCACATCAACAATACAATCAGAATAATATGAAAAATGAAATTACAACATCCACCAATGTATGCAAGGTGAGAATTCATTCTTTTTTATTCATTGCACATTTATTTAATTCATTTTTTTTTT
>JAQQBR010000003.1:1513293-1528767 GCA_030347285.1 Microctonus hyperodae | reverse complement strand
ATATATTTTCAATAATTTAGCTGTGCTAATGTACGAGAAAACACAATAGCATCGCTCAAAACTGCTTCGCATCATGGCGCAGATATGGTGGAATTTGATGTTCAATTATCAAAAGATATGATACCAGTTATATATCATGATTTTCATGTGTCGATTTCATTGAAGCGCAAGAAACAAATTGACGCAATGGACATGCTTGAAATACCAGTTAAAGACTTAACATTGGAACAATTACATTTGCTCAAAGTTAGTTTGATATTTGTTAATTTAAAATTTGTGAAGTACTAATTCATTAGAGAATAAATATTAGAATACATTTTTTTATTTTATTCATTCATAGAATCATGAAAGCATTTATATATGCATACGCAGTTTATAGAATTTTAGTTTGTTAAATTTAACAGGATTTTTATTACCCTGCGGACTCTATGGGTAAGGTGCTGTATTTCTATGATAGCAATGAGCAGGCGAATAATAGATTGGTGAGCCTCTTCGTTGCTTGCACGAAAAAATGGGTCATTTATTATTATTAAAAGTCAGCTCATTTATCAAAAGTTTGCACACCTATTCCAAAATTATTTTTATTTCTTACTTAAATAGTAATTTAAAATATTAATAATCACAGTGAATGATAATTTTTATTTTTATTTTGAACGAATTAATTAGATTATGATATTTTTCAGGTTTATCATTTAGCCGAGGGTCGTGAGAAGAATCCCAGGTTTTTCGATGAAGATCTGGAGGATCATCAGCCATTCCCAACGCTCAAAGATGTCCTACAGCAATTAGAACAACATGTTGGATGCAACGTTGAAATAAAATGGACAATGCAATTAAAAGTTTGTTTTTAGTTATCACAAAATTCAAAATATTTTATAATGAATAAAATTTTAATACTTTTTTCATTCCCCAGGACGGAACTTTCGAGCTCAATCATCCATTCGACCTCAATATGTATTTAGATATCATACTCAAAGTAGTTTTAGAATATGGCGGTGATAGAAAAGTAGTTTTTTCATCATTCAATCCGGATATTTGTGCGATGATTCGTCTAAAGCAAAATAAATATCCCGTTGTATTTTTGACACAAGGTATTACAATTAAATATCCAACTTATCACGATCCAAGATGTCAAACGATACCGATGGCGATGCGACACGCATTAGCAGCAGATATTTTAGGAATAAATGTTCATACTGAAGATATTTTACGAGATCCATCGCAAGTAAAAATAGTTAAAGATCGTGGCCTTATTATTTTTTGCTGGGGCGATGACAATAATGACAAAGCTACGATTCAACATTTAAAAAAACTCGGTCTTCACGCTGTAATTTATGATAAGTAAGAATTAATTATTAATACTAACAATTACTTTTAATTAAAAATAATTATCTATATTATCAATGATTTTTTTATTTGTTTCAGAATTGATGAATATAATCAAAAGGAAGTTAAAGAAAGCATTTTTTTAATGGACGCAAGAGAAAGTCAAAAAGCTTTATTGGCAGTAGCACATTGCAATCAAACTTGCGGGCCGCCATTGTTACCGATTCCTGGGCCAATTGCTGTAGAAAAAGTATTTTTTTTATTTATATGAAATTATCCTGTTTATAATTATAATTAATATGTTGATTGTATTAATGTTTATTATTTTTTTCTAGGATTATATGTTAGATTTGGAAAAAACCCGAAATGTGAGAACCACAGCATCAACTGCTACCTCTCTCGCCTCGCTTGCTAATAATAGTATTGGTGGTGATGAATTATTTCCAATTCCAAATATAAAATTATCTAATACTGATTCTGATGACGCTGAAATGGGTGACTTAACTAAAGGATTCAGTGAATGTGCAAATAGTTTTGGTCAAACGTTAAAAATGAAAAATTTTAATGATAGCATTTGTAATCAATCGAAATCCTTTCCGGAATTATGTAATGATGATGAATCAGCAAAGGATTGTCTTTGATGTTTTTCATTTAGGAAAAATTTTTTATCGTGTTTTTGTATGAACACAAAATCGTTACGACGATGCAAATGCGTAGTGTAAAACAATTTATATTATAATTTCATATTATTCAGTAATTTTCTTTGTACTTTTCAATTGTTCTATTCACACATAATAAATAGCAAAGGCCATGCGACTTATATATTATTTTATTTATCTAAAATACTGAATATTAATGGAAGAGATTATTTTTCAAATTTTAAATTCCGATGCATAAACGTTAATTAAATTTAAGATGAACAAAAAAAAAAAAGCAAAAGGAAATATATATCCACGTATATTTTTCTAAATAGTTCAGAATTTAATAGATTAATACGATTACAGTCTTCGATAAAGGCCTATGTATGCTAACCTTGCTCTAACTAACTTCCACACAATTTATTGTCTCATTTATAAACATTTTTGGGAATTTATTGCTATATTTGTATGTTGAAATACCATTTATCTAATAATCAATTTTATTTTTCGTTCTATTATATCCTGCAATAATACTACAATAATTTTATTAAAAATAAAATATGCAAAATTTACTGTGTTAAATAAAATTCGAAAATATTCTCAACACACACCAGGGGAAATTATATGTTGAATAAAAATTAATTGTATTTATAAACTGTGTGTATAACAAATGAGAATATTAATAGAAATATTATTATAAAATTAAAATGAATATCAATTTGCCAGAAATATCTTTGCTACGTTGTTTATTTTAATGATTCATTAAAGATTAGGAGAGGCTAATTATTGTAATCTATCTGTAATTTATTTTATAATTTGTCCATTATTTGTTCAACATTTTTAATAATTATACAAGCAAATATTATTACGAATATCTTTCAAGTTTACTCATGTGCAAGAATAGTTTCGAAAATAAATTATTAACTGTTAAATAAGCAATTGAATAAATTCATTAAATTTGTTTGTAAATTGCTTTTATATTTACTTTTATTTATTATTGAATAAGAATTTTAATACACTCAACTATTGCTTGCACGTGATCAAACATAAAAATCATTATTTTCTAGAACACGATTTAGATATTTTCATGGAGGCAATAAAATATATTAATAGTAGTAGTATATTTAAAAAATTAATTTGTTTAAGTTGTTTGTTTTATTGTTCGATTTATCATTGTCCATTTTTTTAATTTTATTATTTAAAAATTAAGAAGAAATGAAAAATAAAAAATCCATCATCACTTGAATTAACACGAGTTTCATAAAAAAATATTTTCCCGCGTTAATTATATTTCCGGTTGTGTTTTTTTATTTAATTTTAGACGTGATACACTACCGATAATCGGTAAATTAATTGTTAACAACATAATAATAATATATAATTCAAGTTGTTTTTTTTTCTCTGTTGCAACGTGGGGAAAAATGCGGAATTGTTTGTTTGAAATATTTGGGGTTATGTATGCACGCAATTGTTAAACAGTAATATTTTTTAATAATGAAAGCGAAAAAAACGAATAAACATAAAAAAAAAGTAGTGGCGGAGAAAAGTCGTAAAATATTACGTAAAGAAAAACGACAGAAAAAGAAAATTAATCGTGCACAATACTATGCATCAAAAAATGATACTCCAGGAAAATTTGTTTTGAATCATGATAATTCAAATCCGAAAAAAGATACTGCAAAAAAATTAATCGATCATGAAAATAAATTGAAAATGAAATTAGAACAAAAAAAGGAACGTGAAAAACGACTTGAAGTACAACGAGAAAAACATCGAAAAGCTCAATTGGCTGAGGACAATGAAAAAGAAGATAGAATAATTAAACAATTGGAAAAACAATTAAAGCTCAACAAACGCAAAAGTAAAAGTACTCCAAAATCATTTGCATCTGATGGCCTCGATTATTTATTAGATTTTTGTAATGATGAAAATAGAAAATTGGCTGTGGAAACAGAAAAACAATTATTAGGAGTAGATATCGAATCAGATTTCGAAGATGATTTCGCAATGATGACAAAGACAGAGGAAAATGATTATAATGAAGATTCAAAAGTGTCTGACACCATGAATGATTCAGATGAAAATTCAGAAGAAGTTGAATCTCAAAATGACGAATCGGAAAATGAAAAAGACAATTTTTCCGATGACGAAAGCAACAGCGATGAATTTAATGAGGAAATGGCTGATGAGGAAAGCGACAATGAAAGTAATTGTAACAAAATGGAGACTGATAACTCCACTAATGAAATTCGAGAAGATATTTATGGTAAAAAACGTGACAAACATGGCAATGTAATTGATAAATATATTCCACCAGCTGCACGTCTAAAAGAATTAAATAAAACATCAGAAGAACTAGCTAAAATATCACGTCTACAAAAGCAATTAAAAGGACTCATCAACAGATTAGCTCAACACAATATGCACAATATTGCCATGCAAATCGATGAGTTATTCATGTCTAATAGTCGTAATAATATGAATGAATTATTGTCTAAACTTATGATGGAATCAATTGTTGCTCCTGTTATTACTCCTGATCGTCTAATTGCCGATCATATGATGTTAATTACAATTCTTCATGCCAATGTTGGTACTGAAGTTGGTGCAAATTTTTTACTATCATTGGTAAATAAATTCAATGAAATGATGAATAAATATCAAGACGTTGAGAATAAAGAATTGGACAATTTAATTTTAATGATTTCACATTTATATAATTTTAAAGTGTACAGTTCTCAATTGGTTTATCAAATATTAGATAAACTTTTGATGAAATTTACGGAAAAGGAAATTGAATTGATTTTATTGATATTAAAAACTGTGGGATTTCGTTTAAGAAAAGATGATCCAATTGCTCTGAAAGAACTTATTTTAAATATTCAACAAAAAGCAACTAGTTCAACGGCATCAAACACAAGAATACAATTTATGCTTGATATTTTATTAGCAATTAAAAATAATAATATGAATAAAATACCACATTATGATCCAACATATATTGAACATTTGAAAAAATTGCTTAAAAGTTTTATTAGAAAGGGAAATTCGGTGATACAATTAAATATTTCACTCAATGATTTATTGAAAGCAGATGAGAGAGGTAAATGGTGGATTGTAGGCTCTGCTTGGACTGGAAATATTGACAATCAAAGTAAAAATAATCAAACAACGAATATCACAAAACCACAATATAGCCAAAAAATTCTTGACTTGGCACGTAAGCAAAGAATGAATACAGACATAAGAAGAAATATTTTCTGTATTCTCTTAACTGCTGAGGATTATTTAGATGCATTTGAAAAAATACATCATTTAGGCTTGAAAGATCAACAAGCAAGAGAAATTATTTATGTAATAATTGATTGTTGCATTCAAGAAAAGAAATTTAATCCATATTATGCAGTACTCGCACAAAAATTCTGCGAATATGATAGAAAAAATCAGGTAATAATATAATTTTTAATACTTTTTATTTTTATTACAAATAATGTTTCAATTTTATTTATTTATTTTTTATGTATTTTTATTACAGATGACATTACAGTATACATTATGGGACAAATTAAAAACTCTTGCCGATTATAGTAACATTCAATTACATAATTTAGCAAAGTTTTTCACGCATTTATTCATCGAAAAAGGTTTACCACTCTCTGTATTAAAAGTTGTACAATTTGGCGAATTGGACAAACCAACAATGCGACTTATTCGGCAAATAATGCTTGGAATTTTATTAAACGATAATACTGAAGCTTGTCTTCAAGTATTCGAACGAATATCATTATCAACACAATTACAAACATTACGCGATGGATTGCGATTATTTATTAGTCATTTTCTAATTAAAAATGCCGATTCAAAATCATTACCCGAAAATGAAGTAGAAAAATTACGAAAACGCGCGGAATTAGTAGATAAAATTTTACTAACACGCGCGTCAAAAGTTATCTTCTAAATAATAATATTCAAAACAAAAAAAATTTGTATATTTTATAATGTATAAAATATGTAAATATTAATCTCAACATCCTGTTCTTAGATTTAATAAAATGCTCAATTACATAAATTTGATATTAATCTTGCATATAATCATAAAAAAAAAATTTTAATTAATAATTAATTATTGTTAACATATTTCATACATGACTGATATGATTCCATGTATTTAGGATCTATAGGCCCATTACATCCGTAACCACCAAGCCGATGAAGACGTACATAATCGTCACAATTCATCACTCCATCGCCATTGCAATCCTATAAAATAAATAAATAATTTTTAATCAATGCAAATCGATCGTAGATATATTGTGAATTAATTTCACTCTTCAAACATTCAAAATAATGATCTCACCTGCGCATATCTGTCTATGTATCCTTGGACAGTTCTAGCAGCACAACCGACATCATTTACGCAGTTAGCGTATGCTATTTAAATCAAGAATTTTATTAATATTAAATATAATTTTTTTTTCATATTTAGAAAACTTTACTACGAATTGTTAAATATAAATTACCACTGGGAGCATCGGGTTTCTCATTGTTCAAAGTAGGTTTGCCACCATCAGCCCAGTATCCCCATGTGATGCTAAAAGGACCACACACATCACCACGACATCCTGCTTTAAGATCACAGTGTGATGAAGCTTCACAGATGCAACCAAAACATTGCTGGGGAATTACCTGATGAGTTGGTGAAGCCAAAACAGCAGGTTGAGTATCGAGAGAACCAACCTGAGCTGCAGTGAAAATAATTTAACATTAATTTCTATTAAGAATTATTTTTTATTTAAATTTATTTTATTTTCTAAATAATTCAAAGTTGGGAAATTTTGAGGTATTTAGAATTTAAATAAGTAAATAAATAGAGAAATAAAATTCAAATGTAGGCAGTTTTAATCATTGAATGGATTGAATATTAAATATGATTTTAAAATTTATAAAATTTAATTTTATATTTTATTTATTCATAGGGAATGAATAAGTTTATTTTAAGTAGGTATTTAATGTGTGGGTCACATCGTTGAGTCGCATCCTTGATATTGAAATGACTATATGATCCTTGAAAAATAGATTTATATACTTTAGATGACATCAGATATCCTTGAACTTGTGTATAATATATTTGACAATAATTTAAATGAGTTGAGGTGATTGGAATTTATAAATAAAAATAGTGAAAATATAAACCGGATCTTTTTTTTTTTTTTGTCAACCAGTTCTTCAGTACAATGATCGAGATTCTTCTTAATAGTTTGCAAAATTTTTTTGATCATTTCACATGTTTAATATTATAATCTGATGATGACGTAGCACACAACGCCTACGCATTTGAATCGTTCGTATCCTTATTTGCCAGCGACACAGAGAAACACCACGAAATTTATGTCAATGATTTTCGATACATAACAAGTAAAAGCAAGGATGACAAATAAAGAAAAAAATTCGTACGATTCAACAACACTTTTCTTCACTATTTAATAATGAAAAGTAGAAAAAAAAAATGATGAATGAATTTTATCTGATAAATTAAATTGATTTTGTCCAAGAAGAATGAAAATAAAATCATTGAAATATCTTGAATTCCTGTGAATTTCCATGATATTAAATGCTAAATTCAGATGGATTTTAATGTTATTTACAGACAACAAATAAGATTTTTTAATCAATAAATAAATTAAATTTATTAAAAAAATTAATTTGCATTTGTTATCATTAATGAACTTAAAATACTTTTCAAATACTATAAAAATTGCATTTATTAAAAATGATAATATTTTTTATTTTATAAATAATTTCAATCGATATATTTATGATATCGACTATTAATATTATTTTGTTAGAGGCCAATAAGTTCACAGCATCATTATACAGCATGATCTCATGATTCATCAAAAAAAAATAAATAAATAAATAAATAAACAAAAAAGCATAGCAAGTCGAATCATAGCTTTAATTAAAAAAATATCCAAAACACTTTGAATCTATAAAATATTTATATAGAATACCAATAAATAATAAAAATTCATATAAGTAATAATAAACTTACCATAAACACACAATACTGACATTAATATTGGTAAAATAATTTTCCCAATCATTTTTCTTAGATTGTATTTAATATTATTTGTTATATTTTTGATTTCAATCGTGTCGAATGAAGACTGTCCGTTAGTTCGACAAGATCTTCGCCTTATATACCGATTTGTTTCAATGTGAAGGAGAAATTAAATCAAGTGGGGAATTCAAGATCGCGGTCATACAATATATTATACACAAACACACACACACAAGTATTTATGCCCTCAGAATTTATTAAATATAATAATAATAATAGTAATAAAATATAATAAGGAAAATGAAAAGATTTGAATCTTGAATAATTATGTTTCAATTCAAAAAGAATCAGCGAAAATTTATGAAGAATAAAAGTCTAAAATATTATCCAATATTCTTTTTACAAAAATAACATCTATTCAATTGTATATGAGTAACGTTTCTTTTTCCTTCGTGTAAGAAATAATTATTTCTTAGCGATTTTTATGATGATAAAGACGCCAATGATGCAACAATACATTTAAAATATAATATCTGTCAGTCAAACGACAAAGAGATTTTACTTATTGCTATATGAATTGCGATAAAAATTTAGTTCAGTTAAATCTGTTATGGTTAATAATGAATCATTCATATAATTTACACCTGTCTATGATACATCATAATTAATTTGAATTGTCTGTTTACTTGGGTAAAATTGATAAAGAACGTCAGTTTGAATGTCGTTTATGAAACACGGACTAATTTTAAACAAGGACAAATTGTAAAGAAAAAAATTATCAAAGCGTATTTAAAAACAATTAATATGTATTTATTTATTTGTTTGTTTATTGATGTTATTGTGTAAATGGACGAAAAAGAAAAATAAGAAGTTAATTTAAATCTTGTTGAAAGCGGCAATATCAACTGATTGTACGAAATCTTCAAATTCTTGAATTGTGTCAGTGAGAAGATCCACAGATACTTTATCATCTTCTACAACGCACATTATTTGCAATTTCTTGATTCCATGGCAGACAGGTACGAGTTTGGCTGTAAAACAAAAGAAAATTATTCAATTAACTAATTACACTTTTAAAAAAAAATTACAAATCAATAAGAAAACTTATAAAATAATGATTATTAATTTAGTAAATTCATTTAATAATTTATAGAATAAAATAAAAATAACTTACATGCTCCCCATACGAGTCCGTCCATTTCGATAGATCTTACATTCTTCTCCATATCTACCATATCTGTTTCATCATCCCAAGGTTTAACATCGAGAAGAATACTTGACTTGGCAATAAGAGTTGGTTTCTTGGATTTCTTTTCAGCATAAGCTTTCAATCTTTCTTCTCTAATTTTCGCTGCCTCTGCATCCTCCTCTTCATCAGATCCAAAAAGATCTACGTCATCATCATCATCAGCAGCTGGCTTGGATGCTGGAGCAGGTTGTGCACCACTGCCACTCAATGCTGCTGGTATTTTTTTCTCACCAGAAAGTTTCTTCAAGTCATGAGACTTGATATGATTGTACCATCTTACAACATGAGGAGTTGCTGATGTGGGAGGCTTTTTCAACGCTTCATAAACTGCAACGTCTCCTTGAGATGGTTGCCATCTGGAATGGAAATTTTTGATCAGTAATTTTCCAATTAATAGTAAATTATTCAAAGTGATTATTCCAAATGGAATTAAAATGAATAGACATTGAATAAAAATTACAATTTGGAATTTATTTATTTGGATAAGAAATAAATATAATAAAATAAGTGAAATAAAAATTAAGGCTAAATATAGCAATTGTATATTTGTATGTGCTGTTGGCTATATCTGTGAGGGGTTATTCTTGAATAGTTTAGGGAAAATTAGAGTGAAAAAAAATTTTTTGTGACGTCAGAAATGGGTAATAGTTAAGAGATTGACGTTATAATAAATTGTGGATGTGAAATAATTTTTTGCCGACAAATAGAACACGTGTATGGTTAATTTACCGGGTGAAGAGTAGATATTGGAAATAAAAAGAGAAAACTTACCCTACTATGTAGCTTTTATCAGCCAAGTAAGTATTTAAGTCATTGATACCCTTGGGTGTGTTCAAATAGTTGGTGGCCATTATTGAGATTTATTTTATCTATTCAATAAAATTTTTTAATATAAATTCAACAGCCGTTAGCTTTTTTTTACGATGACGATACCTAGCCGGAAAAGAGGTGGTGTCAGTGCTGTTGGTGGTGAGTACGAGAACTTGAAAGTTGAGAGAAACAAAAATTTTTTATTCTCAAGATTGCTCCATCTGACGGAGTTATATGAAACGACTATTTGACTTTGTAATATTGATAATTACTACATTAATTGCCATTGGCAGTTTATATATTGACAATCATTGATTATCATCATTATTAACATATTGCTGTAAATAATTATAATAGTAATTCTCACACACAAAACTCCTCCTTCAGTTCTGCCAATGGCAGAAAAACTATCGCCATAACCTAACTTTTTGTACTGGAGAGATTTTCATTTATTCAATAAATCAAAATAAATTATTGTTAAAATATTTTCAAAGATGTATTGATAAATAAGTTTAATATTCACATCATCAGTATAAAAAAAAAGAATAATAAATTCATAAAAAAATCTAACCTCTCATGAAAATTACATCAACATTTGTTAGATACAAATTGAAATTGGCGCTATAATCAAGACTAATCACGTGATATTATCAGAAAATATAAATCTCGCGAAGTAAAAAATTTTTTATATCTCTTGATTCAATAAATATAACATAAGAAAATGTATAAATTGAATGCAATAACTCAAAATTAATTATTAAACGACATTTCATATAAGATTAACTAATTGAGTATAACCTAAAAATAAAATTATAAAATGGACAAAAAAATTGAATTCAATTCTATCAATTGATCATGAACTAATAATATATACATACATATATAAAAAAAATATTCTCCATACATATTACCAACCACACAAGTTTACACGTGACAAATCAAAATGTCTATGTATATATATGTTTGTCATCTAAATCGATCGTATTTATTAACAGAACAGAGTGTCAAGTCGTATTATGAATCACAACATTATTAATTAACTGGTACCACATTATTACAAAAGACAATTAATATCATATCTTAATAGTATTTGTAACAATGCAAAGTGTAATAAATTCAGTTAAAGGCACTGCCCTTGGTGTTGCTGAATATTTAACCCCAGTTCTCAAGGTAAAAATATATTTTTATATCTTCCCACATGACACTACATAAATATGCATATTAATAAATATTTATAAATTACAAATATTGTGTAACAGGAAAGTAAATTTCGTGAAACTGGTGTTTTAACTCCTGAAGAATTTGTCGCAGCTGGAGATCATCTTGTACATCATTGTCCTACTTGGCAATGGGCAACAGGAGATGATGATAGAACAAAATCATATTTGCCAAAGAAAAAACAATTTTTATTAACTCGAAATGTTCCCTGCAGTCGAAGATGTAAACAGGTAATCACTATTTTACATCGACGTAATTTTAATTTGAATAATTGAAATAATATTGTAATTAAATAATTTTTTTTTCTATATTTTAGATTGAATATTGCGATGACCAAGAACGTATAATTGAAGCTGATGATCCTGAAGGTGGTTGGGTTGATACTCATCATTATGATACGAGTGTTGGTGGGATTGATGAAAAAGTATCAGAAATGACATTGGACGATGCTCCATCTCCAACTGTTACAAGTGCTGATGCTGATGATGATGATGAAGATGATGAAGAAGCTGCTGATATGGAAGCTTTTGAAGTTAGTGGGATGTTAGATGAACAGGATAAGGTAGAAAAAAATTTTCTACATTTTTTTTTAGTCATTAATTTCAGTAATTATAATAATCTGATGAATTTTTTTTTAGTATGCTGCAGAGATAAGAACGACACCTGGGAAAGAAAAACGAGATACATTCCCGGAGGGTGAAATTATTCATACCAGGACGTATGATTTACATATTACTTATGATAAATATTATCAAACACCTAGATTATGGCTATTTGGTTATGATGAAAATCAAAAGCCATTAACTGTTGAAGAAATGTATGAAGATGTTAGTCAAGATCATGCAAAAAAAACTGTTACAATGGAAACTCATCCTCATTTACCAGGTCCACCGATGGCTTCTGTTCATCCTTGCCGGTAAATCATTTTTAATTTATATTTATTTTTTATTTATCTAATATTTTATTTATTTTTCAGGCATGCTGAAGTTATGAAAAAAATTATAGAAACTGTAATGGAAGGCGGCGGTGAACTTGGTGTTCATATGTATCTCATAATATTCCTCAAATTTGTTCAGTCTGTTATTCCAACTATTGAATATGACTATACGCAAAATTTTATGCTGTCCACATCAAGCTAAAAAATAGACTAAAAAAAAAACAGCACACATTTACACGAAAAACTGACGAAAAATGTCGTATAAATATCCGATTTACGTTATTATTAGAAAACATTTTTACCAATTTATACCTCATATATTTTTGCAGCAAGTATCATCAGAGATGTGGAATATTATTTGTTTTATTATCATTTTTCATAATTTTTCATCGTCAACTATCGAGCTCAATACCACTGCTTTAAATGATAGGACGTTTTTGCACTTAATGGTATCACTAATTGGTGCTTCGCTTTTCATTAAACATTATATTATTCTTTATATATGTATTAAATACTCGATATTATAAAAACCACACATATCCGTGGGCAGAATTTTTTTTTATACAATCTAATATCAAACATGTAAAATTTTAATGCCAGAAAAAAAATATATACAAACGCCTCTGAACATCTAGATAAATTTACGATTGTTATTTATTTATTTATTTAATAATATAACACAATTTAAGCTCATAAGAAATTATTCTTCCAAAGTATTTACAAAAAAAATGCATTTATTATATTTATAATATGAGGAATATTAGTGTGCATACACATAATTATTTCGTCAATAATTATGACATTTGACATCATGAATTACGTAAACCTAATTATTTACATAAACAAAAAAAAATGAGTAATTCTCAATACAGATAGAAAATTATCTGCAATTCAACAGTGTTAATATTAATTGTCACAAAATTTAGATCGCTACGTTATTATGATTTTTTTTTCTCAGTTCTATTATGGCATTATTTTAATTATTAAATCGACATTTTTTCGCATCATTAAAACATCAAGATATAAACATGATGAAATATTTATTAAACTATAGTCAGGTACTCGGAAGTTAATTGTGATGGATCAACGTGATACGAAGTAACCAGTCGAACTTTTTGCCCGTCCTGAGTTGTGAATTCAATTGTTTGTTCACCTTCATCAAGTTCTTCAATATCATCATTCGTTATTTGACTCACAGCAATATTTGCTGATTGATTATCTACATTACCAAGCACTTTAACAATCGCATTATTTTCAGAATTTGTTGCAATACCTGATGCATCTACATTTCCCATATCATTAATCGAATTAATATCAATTGGTTGATTCACGTGAACTCCTAATTGTTCAGCCAATTCTTCAGACACAACTTCCGAGTGTACCCGAATTGTTTGTCCATCATTTAATTGACTTACAAATTCATTCTGAGATAAAAATTGTCGTGCAGCTATAGAAAGAGGAATTGGATTTCCATCCTCGTCTGTAATTTGTACATGAAGATTTTCATCGGACAACGCCATATCGATATGCGCATCTGATTGGTCAATTGAATGCGTTTCCTGTTTCAATATTATTTCATTTTCTTCATCATCCAATGTAGGCAATGATTGTCCAGCCGCAACAGCTGCTGAATCTTTATCTTCAATCATACCAAAATGAAGTGTCCTCGATTGATTTGGATCGTCTGGATCTTGATAGGATACATAAATTATTTGAGGTCTGCCATCTTCAGATCCTTCCTCAGTTGTAATTACTTGAGTAATGTGAGCATTCAGTGAATCATCATCGCCAGAAGGCGCTGGTAATATTTGCCAGAGTTCAGTATCTGCTGATGGTTTTGATAATTCATTTACTCCTAAAATTTTATTTTCACGATGAACTTTTTTATGTTTTGTTAAATTTGAACAATCAGCAAAGGCTTTACCACAAATTTCACATGAATATGGTTTTTCTCCTGTATGAAGACGTAAATGTTTTTTCAACGCCCATTGCTCAGTAAAACCACGATGACATTCTGAGCATTGAAATGGACGTTCACCTTTGTGTCTTCTCACATGGCATTTCCATGTGTCTTTGTGAAGGAAACTTTTGGCACAAAATTCACATTTCCATGGACGTTCACCTGTGTGACGTTTAACGTGTAATTTAAATTGTGATGAAGTGGTGAATTTACGACCACAATGTTCGCATGAATATGGTTTTTCACCAGTATGAATACGCATGTGTTCTTGTAAATTTCCATTTTGTGAAAAGCTTTTATTACAAACTTCACATGTGTATGGCTTATGACCAGTGTGCCAGCGATAATGAAGAGTGAGACTTGTTTTATGCGCAAATTGTTGGCCACAAAGTTCACAGGAATATTTTTTCTCACCCGTATGAGTCAATTGATGATTAATTAAATTTGCTTTTGTTTTAAAACTTGAATTACATGATTTACATACATACGGCCGATCATCAGAATGAACAAGTTGATGACGTTGTAATAATTGTTTATGTTTAAAACTTTTTTTACATTTATTGCAGACAAATCTTCGGCCATTATTGTGCTCTGCTTCTTTATGATAAACAACTGAACTTGGATGATTTAATACTTTGCCACAAATGTCACAAGCAAATCCTTTTTCGGTTTTGGATACTTCATGCGTTAACATATGACCCTTTAAATTTGATTGATATGAAAATGTTTTGTCACAAAGATTACATGCAAATGACTTTTCAGGTAAATGACTTTTTAAATGTATCTCACAATCTTGTTTAGTTTCAAATTGTTCATTACATTCATTGCAATTGAATGTATTATTTGATTCATTTAATTCCTCTTTGGGTTTTGTATTATTTGATAAATCCATTTTCCACTGTATCTCAGTTTTAATTTTTAAATCGTCAGAAATTTTCGTAGAATTTTGTGCGCTTGCGCTTGATGTTTCAGTTTTTGTCTCTATAAATTCATCCGGAGTTGAATCATTTTTTTCAGATGTCGTTTTAGTAATCTCTTCGCCCTTATGACCAGTTGTCTTTTGATGAATTAAAAAATTATCAATATTAGTAAATCGTTTATTACACTCTAAACATTCATATCTCACAGTTTTATGAAATGTTTTATGCATAATATAACGACTGCGTTGTAAAAAGCCACGACCACATAAATTACACGTGAATCGAGTTTTTTTCCGACGTAATTTTGGTCTCCCACGTCCTCTACCACGATTGACAATAACTAATTCTCCTAAAT
>JAQQBR010000003.1:1501046-1511502 GCA_030347285.1 Microctonus hyperodae | reverse complement strand
AAAAAAAATCAACTTTATATATTCAGATTAAAAATTTTTTTGCAGATAAATTATTACTTTTGAAAATTCTTCTCCAATAAAATACTATCAACAATATTATAATTATACAAATTACCACTTGGATAATACTTTTGCCAATAACAAATGAAATGGTATCATATTCTCTCTTTTATTAAATGTCCTAGAATAAATATCGAAATTTGCACGTTGTAATTTAGCAAGATATCGTTCGACATTTACAGCTGGGAGAAAAATATCAGATAAATTTTCTTTGAAATTCTTTTTTAGAGAGCGTGCCTGTAATAAAACAAAATATATTTTTAAAAATCGATCATCAAGAGCAATATTAAATATTTAATAATAACCTTTTTAAGATGTTGATTGGCTCGAGACGCTAAAGCAAAAATTACATCGGACAATTCTTTACTAGATTCTCCTCTGAACACAGACTCTGAAGATACTCCATGATCAATTAAAAGATCTTTTGGAAGAATTATTGTTCTTCTTCGTGCATGATATGGCACAGATCTTATAGTCGTTACAATTCCTTGTGCTTTTCCTAAATGACTAGCCATATGATCAATATGTATATTTTGAATACCTTTTATTTGGAGTAATAAATAATTAATTGGCGAAACTGTGTCTTCTGAATATTGTTCAATTACTGATATATCATTAAATGATACACTTTGCCATTTTTTCCATCTAGCATCTAAAAGCCTTTGGAAATAATGCTTTGATAATTTGTGATTTTGCAACACCTAAGAACAACAAATGTTGAATTAAAATTTTTTTCCATCAAATTATTCAACGATAATATACGGAAATTCATACCCTGGTTAATTCTAAAGGTACTGGCGCTTCTGGTGGTTTATTATTGTAAATTTTTTTCAAGGTATCATTCCAAAAATTATATCTCATTCCACTAATAGTTATTTCACTTGTTTGATCTTGAATAACTGCAATTTCAACATTGAAAGCTCTTATAGCGAATGCAGCTGCTCTCAAATTTTTTGGTAATAGCAACGTGCAGAGATAATTTTCGTAATCATATTTCCTAAAATCAAAATAAGAATAAAATATTGTTTTCGATGTGATTAAATGTATAATATTCGGTGACAAATACCGAACCAATTCCATACAATACTGAGTTGGATTTTGTTTTCCAACTGTGCTTATAGAATTTCTTAGATTCTTTATCACATCGTTTCTTAATAACAATGATGATTTGATCATGACTAGTTTTATTTTTATCAATTCATTAGTTCATACAATTACTCTTTTAATAAATAACAAAATTATAGTGAGTCGTCCTAACCTCAAATGGGTAATTGGAAAAATGTATATACAGCCGCCATTTTATTTAGTTGCTGCAGCGCCATCTGGTGTCTGTAAATAAAAACACTAACAGGGGCACCAACCGCCATGTTATGTGTAATTATACAGTTAGGTTAAACACACGAAATATTATTTAATATATTTCAAAATTTATATAAACTTTGAGAATTATGTCAAGACTAATTTGTATATTAAATATTTATATTTATGCCTTTTACTTATTAAGTTTTAATTTTTATAACGTAAGTATTAAAATTGTTTATGTGTAATTCTAACCTCAAATAATATTTTGTAATTTTTTATTTTCAGAATGTCGAATAAAAAATATATACAAAGTTCCAATGATCAGGTGGAGCCGATGGAGATAAATGGTCACATTGATTCTGATGAAGGTGGTGGTCTTAGGATAGATGATATTTATATTCCACCACCACCAAATACATTCAATAATAATGATAACCCAAAAAGACTTATCATTAAAAAGATAGTCAATATTAATTTTAAAAGTTATGCAGGAGAAGTTGTTATAGGACCATTTCACAAATGTTTTTCAGCTATTGTTGGACCAAATGGTAGTGGAAAGAGTAATATTATAGATTCAATGCTCTTTGTGTTTGGATATAGGGCTAATAAAATGAGATTCAATAAAATATCTGGACTTATTCATAGCTCAAGTCAACATCCAAATATTGAATGTTGCACTGTATCAATTTATTTTGAGAAAATTTTGGATAAGTTGATAAATAATGAAACTGTATCTGAAGACCAAATAATAATATCAAAAACTGCATTGAAGAATAATAAATCATTTTATGAATTGAATGGAAAACGAGTACAATTTAAGGAGATAGCAAAATTTTTACGTAACGAAGCTGTAGATTTAGATTATAATCGATTTTTAATTCTTCAAGGCGAAGTTGAACAAATAGCAATGATGAAACCCAAAGCACAAAATGAAAATGATATTGGTTTGTTAGAATTCCTTGAGGATATTATTGGTACATCGCGATACAAAGAGCCTTTAGAAAAATTAATGGAAAAAATTGATGTAATTACTGAAACTCTCAATGAAAAATTCAATCGTTTACGTATAGTTGAAAGTGAAAGAGATCAATTAAAAGCACCGATGGACGAAGCTGTTAAATATATTAAAATTGAAAATAAAAAAATAAAACTTCAGTATAAATTGTATTGCTGTAAAAAATATCGAAACATTGTCAATATAAATAAAATAAATGAGCAACAGAAAGAACTTTGTGAGGATGGCCAAAAGCTCGAAGAAGAATTAAAAAATATCAATACCGAAAAAAAGTTAAAGAACGAAAAAATGAATGAACAATGTGAAAAATGGAAAAAAATACAAGATGAATTTGACGTGGCACGTGCAAAATTTGACGAAATAAAAAAACGAGATGATGCTTTACATGCTGAACTTGTTGAAACGAACAAGCGACGCAAGTCAAACATTGAATCGATGAAAATAGAAAAAAAAACGTTGGATCAGTTGCAAAGTGTGCCGAAAAAAAATGAAGAACTTATTGAAGAGTATGAAAAATTAATAAAAAAAACTACGGCCAGTCTAAAAAAGGAAGAAGCAAAGTTGAAACCTTTAATGGATGATTTAAATAAACAAACTGAACCTTTTATAAAACAACGATGTAAATACGAAAGAGAATTAATATCACACCGAGAAAAAATTGATAAAGCGCAAGCAGATTTTGACGTCGCAGAATCTGCTTTTAATTTATACACCTCCGTTGAAAAAACTGAAAAGAAAAAATTAAACGAACTTCAAGAAACATTAAACACATCAGTGCAAACTATTAAAAACCACAATGAAAAATTATCATTATTAAAAATAAAAATTCCAGCGACAGAACAAACATTATCAGAAACAGAAAAAAAATTGGAGAAACTCAAGGCTGCAGAAATAGAAATAAATAATCAATTGAAAAAAACACGACAACAAGTTGAAGTGCAACGATGTGCAATGCACACGAATAGATCGCGAAATAAAGTGATCGATGCATTAATGGAAGAAAAAACTAAAGGTCGAATACCAGGAATTTTCGGACGATTAGGCGATCTTGGAGCAATTGATTCTAAATATGATGTAGCAATATCAACAGCGTGTGGCCCGTTGGATAATGTTGTTGTAGATACAGTTGATACTGCTCAAACTTGTATTCAATTCCTTCGTGATAATGGTATTGGACGTTCTACATTTATTGCATTAGAAAAAATGAAACGTTTTCTCCCACAATGTCAGCGAAGAATTCAAACACCAGAAAATGTTTCAAGATTATTTGATTTAATACAAGTTAAGGATAAACGTGTTCTTCCGGCATTTTATTATGGTTTACATGATACATTAGTAGCAAATAATTTAAATCAAGCTACACGAATAGCATATGGTACAAAACGCCATCGAGTTGTGACTCTAAAAGGTGAATTAATTGAAACTTCTGGAACAATGAGCGGCGGTGGTAATACAATTTCACGTGGACGAATGGGACAATCTGTAGTTGAAAGACAATCATTGTCTGTTGATATTACAGTGCTTGAGAAATCATTAGAAACAACATATGCTGAATGTGATCGCTTGAAATTAGAGATAAAACCGTTGGAAGACCAAATAGTAATTTTGTCTTCACAATTGAAGGATATGAGGATAGATAGGGATAAATATATGATTCAATTGAAACGTCTCAGTGAAAATTTGTTATTACTTAAATCACAGTTGAAAATTCAAGAAAAAAAAGTTGCATCGTCTGTTTCGAATCCAGTTAAAGTTAAGGAACTTGATGAAGCTGTTCAAAATGCAAAAAAATTATTGGATAAAGTGTCACAAGAATCAGAAGTTATTGAAATAAAAGTTAGTGAGATAAATCGGAAAATTGAGGAATTATCTGTTGATCATATAAAAGAACAGCAAGAAAAAATAATGAATTTAAATCAAACTATTGATGAGGCTAAAGGTAAGATTTGTAAGTTGGAAATTGAAGTTAAAACAGCAGAGAGAAATTTACAAAAGACTGAACAGAGAATTTTAACGTTGGAATGTGGTATAAATAATTGTAAAAAAAGAATTCACGATATTCAAGGAGAAAAACGTGAATGTGAAATTGAAGGAAAAGTCTTACTTGAAGTGAGTGAAAAATGTGGTGAAGAATTAATGAAAAAAAAAGATGTATTGTCATCGTTAAAAGCTGAATATGATAAATCACAAAAAACTGAAACAAAATTGAAAGCATTGAAAATAGATCTCGATCAAAAATTGAAAGAAAATGAAAAATTAATTCATGATTTAAATAAAAAAATAAAAGAATATAAAGTTAAAATAAATTCATTACAATTGAATCCTCTTCCTGGTGAAAATCCACAAGAATTAATTGAACTCACTGAAAATGAAATTGAATTACTCGATATAAAAACACTTACTGCAAATTTAGCATCTATAAAAGAACATTTGTCATCAGAAATTCCTAATATGCAAATTATTGAAGAATACCAACAAAAAGACATATTATTTATCCAACGATCAGATGAAATTGGAGTAATAACAGAAGCAAAAAATAAATTGAGATCAGCTTATGACATGGCTAAGAGACGAAGACAAGAAGAATTTTTTACTGGATTCTCTGAAATCACATCAAAACTAAAAGAAATGTATCAAATGATTACATTAGGTGGTGCTGCTGAATTGGAATTGGTTGATTCTTTAGATCCATTCACAGAGGGTATTGTTTTTAGCGTTCGTCCACCAAAAAAATCATGGAAAAATATCAGTAATTTAAGTGGCGGTGAAAAAACACTGAGTTCCCTTGCTTTAGTATTTGCTCTTCATCATTACAAGCCAACGCCATTATATTTTATGGATGAAATTGATGCAGCTCTGGATTTTAAAAATGTTTCGATAGTCGGTACATATATCAAAGAACAAACTAAAAATGCACAATTTATCGTTATTAGTCTTCGATCAGAAATGTTTGAACTTGCTGATACACTTGTTGGCATTTATAAAACTCATAATACTACAAAAACTACAACTATTAATTTACAAAATATGTATATTGAGAATCCAGCTTTGGCAGCACGTGAAAAAGAACGCCAAGAGCGTTTTAGATGTAGAAAAATATCTACACAAATTGGTAGACAATATGCTACAATGTCGCAGCCAATTGCATCAACGTGTCCTGCACGAATTAATAGTTTGATACCAAATAAAAAATTAACAATTGATACTGTTTGTATGAATACAAATGTTTCAATTAATAAAAAACATGATCAGAAATTTCAGAAACGTAAACGATCGAGTTCAAATACAGATTCATTACAAACAACAAATGAATTAACACAAATAAATTGTTACAAAAATAGAAAGGAAAAAAAACGGAAAATGTAAATAATTTACAAAGGAATTCTGTGTGTGATTTGTGGAAAATATTAAAAAATATTTTGATTATAAATGTAATATAATATCTTGAGCTTTCATCAATACTGGATAAATTATTTAAACATTTTCCATAATGACAAAGTGTCATTTATTTATTTAAAAGATTTGCAATCCAATAAAAAGAGAGGTTAAGCGTATAAATATACGTTTTATTTCCGAGATGGAAAATATATTATATAAATATTTATAAATTTGTTATTGGTGAATTATAAATATAAAATTGTTATTGGTAAAGCATAATAAAAATTGTTTTTTTATTTATTTCATAAAATATATATTCTGAGAATTTTTTAAATATAATTTTAAGAACCAAACATCCATTCCATCTAGCGGACACTTGTATAAATAAAAGTTTGAGATATAAAAGATGGCTCTTAAAGTAATTGCTCGTTGCTCAGTTGTATATTGTTCGCCACGTTGGAAGAGTTGAGTTGGGTTTGGTGGAATAATAATTCTGACATTAAACATTTGTCTCAATAATTATCATTTATTGTGCAAGTGCATATTTAATTATTAAAGGGTAAGTTTATTATCAATAAATAC
Organism: Microctonus hyperodae; assembly: GCA_030347285.1. NCBI lineage: Eukaryota > Metazoa > Arthropoda > Insecta > Hymenoptera > Braconidae > Microctonus > Microctonus hyperodae. The sequence continues at coordinate 1,505,165 of JAQQBR010000003.1, read as the reverse complement.
TCGCACAAATCCAACGAAAAATTTTTCACATTAATTTCTCAATGAAAATAAATTTTATCAACTAAAATTCATACTATAAATTACATTAACAAGATATAAAATTAATTATTATTAATAAACTATTAATCACTGTATTGTCAATTGAATTAAATAAACTCATCAATCACTCAAAGTTCACATTTAATATTAAAACAAAAAAAAAATTCGTCGAAACAATTTGGCAATTATATCACATTTATTTTATCAATATAATTTTATTTATAATCTCAAAATAATAATTGATATTAAATCTTTACTTTGCCATTATATTTCCAGGCTTAAATATGAAGGTGAAAGAATTATTGAAGACTGTAAACGTGGCTTGGTCACCACAAGCCCAACATCCAATTTTATTGGCCGCAGGAACGGCAGCACAACAGCTTGATGCAAGTTTTAATACATCTGCATGTTTAGATTTATATTCACTTAATTTACAACAGCCTGGATATGACATGGAATTAATATCGAGTATACAAAGTGACCACAGGTGAAAAATAAATCAATATTATTCAGACTAATAAATACATTTAATTTATAAAATTGTATTTAATTTCTTATTTGTAGATTTCATAAAATTGCTTGGGGTCCACATGGTGCAAATCCTGCGGGAATAATTGTTGGAGGTTGCGATCATGGTACTATTAAAATTTATTCTGCTGCTAAAGTAATGGCAAGAGAAACAGACTGTTTATTAAGTAGCCCTGACAGACATACAGGTCCTGTCCGAGCATTGGATTTCAATCCGTTTCAATCAAATTTATTAGCGTCTGGCGCTACTGAAAGTGAAATTTATATATGGGATATTGTAAATACTAATACACCAATGACACCTGGTACACGAAGTCAACCGGCAGAGGATGTACAATATATTCAGTGGAATAAACAAGTTCAACATATTCTTGCCTCGACATTCTCTCAACGTTGTGTGATATGGGATTTACGAAAAAACGAACCGATAATTAAATTATCAGATGGTAATTCGAAAATTCGATGGAAAGTTGTTCAATGGCATCCTGAAATTGCGACACAATTATGTTTGTCTTCTGAGGACGATCAAACACCATTTATTCAATTATGGGATTTAAGATTTGCCACATCACCATTAAAAACTTTACAACATCATAAGCGAGGTGTACTTTCGATTGCTTGGAATATTCATGATTCTGATTTGCTATTAAGTTGTGCCAAAGATAATACGATTCTTTGCTGGAATCCAAATACAGATATAGTAGATGAACAGTTGCTTGGTGAATTAACACAAACAAATCAATGGAATTTTGATGTTTCATGGTGTCCAAGAAATCCGGGTTTGATTGTTGGAAGTAGTTTTGATGGTCATGCAACAGTTTATTCATTACTTGGTGGACAACAACAGTTGTCGTCTGAAACATCGAATAAAATTGTTGATTCATTTCCCGGAATGGATCCATTTACACAATCACCACCAGTTGTGCATACACAACCGGCGATGGTGCTTAAAAAAGCGCCAAAGTGGTTGAAAAAACGTGTTTGTTCGTCATTTGGATTTGGTGGAAAATTAACGATATTTGATAATGAATCAATTGATGTGAATTCTGGTAATAATTCACGTAAAATTGTTTTTGTCTCACAAGTTATTACAAATCCAGAAATGATTGAACGTTCTATAAATTTAGAAATGGCATTAAAAACCGGTCAATTTATGGATTATTGTCAGGGAAAAATTGACACTGCATTAGATGAACATTCAAAGAAAGTATGGAATTATATTAGTGCTTATTTCAGTGAAGATGTAACAAGAACATTTTTAGATTTACTTGGCTATAATGTATCATCGATAAATGATAAATTAAAAAAATTTATGTTTGATGATGACATTAAAGCAACAACTGATGACAATGGAATGAATGATAATATTAAAAATGGAAATGCATTTGATGGCAGTGCAGCTTTCGATGTTATTGCACAAAAAGAGCAAGTAAAAAATGCAAATCCAATAAAACCAGCAGATACAAATTTAATGATTAATACAAATGATGATGAAGATGGATTAATAACACAAGCAATTTTAATTGGTAATATTGAAGCAGCAGTATCATTATGCTTTGCTAGTAAACGTTATGCAGACGCAGTAATTCTTTCAATGGCTGGTGGACCTGATTTATTAGCCAAAACTCAATACAGATATTTTTCTGAACATTCAGGAACATTAAATTCGCTTATTAATTCTGTCGTTAGTGAAAATTGGAATGACATTGTACAAAATAGCAATATTAATTGTTGGAAAGAAACATTGGTGGGAATATTTACTCATACAAACACTGAAGAATGTTCAGCATTATGTGATGCACTTGGCGATCGTTTGGCAATGAGTGATAATCCAATATTAAAAAAGCAATCGCAATTATGTTATATTTGTTCTGGTAATTTAAATAAAATGATTGGTATATCGGAATTGGATCTTCAAGAGAATGTAGAATTAATAATAATAATGAAACAAGCACTTGAATTCCAAAATCCAGGAAGAGTTACGATTGAGGGTAATATTGCTAAAGTATTATCGCAATACGCCGAGACATTGGCGTCTGAAGGGAACTTTGAATCAGCATTAAATTATCTTGGTAATAGTCAAGATGTGAGAATAACAATGTTGAGAGATCGATTGCATAAAGCTTTATCGCATGCACAATCAATTAATAATTCGACAGTTCATCAAACGCAGCCTAAAAATATTCAACAAAATTATTATGATTCAACGAGAATGCAACAAAATATTAATTCACAAACAGCGCCCATCATTCAACAACCAATGCAAACTTGGAATACATCACCTTTACAGAATTCATATGGAATGGGACAAATGGGACAATCTTCACAAATTGGCGTACCACCACCGCCTGTGCAAACAATTCAGCAGCAAACACAACTTCCAGCATCAGTTGTAAAACCTTATCAACCACCCATGCAAACGTCACATGTCCCACCGCCACCTCCACCCACTCAAACAACATCGGTATCAAGACCATCCAGTGTAGGACCGCAATCTCGACCCAAATATATGCTTGATCCTTCAGTCAAATCCTCAACTCCATCGTACGGGGGTTACGGACAACAATCACAAATGTACAATTCAACACAGCAAATTTTGGGTTTCCCCGGACAAAATTCTTATCAATCTCAAGTACCGATAATGGGAGGAGGTTATAATCCAATGCAGAATTCTATTTATTCTGGTGCTGAACCTGATCATTTTAAATCACCCCAGCAAGCAAATATAATGACGCCTGCTCTTCCCTCACTTCCACCACAAGGGAATATTTATGATCCGTTGAGGTCACAACCATTGGCGCAGCCACAGCATGTTTATAATAATGAACCGGCTTATCAACCACCACCACAACCGTCTGGTTGGAATGATCCACCTATTGCAAAATCTACTAGGGCACAGGTAACTATTTATTACTATCTGTTTAAGCATTATTTTTTTTTTTCACTTTTCTCGCGATTGAAAGATTTATTTTCATTGTTAGATTCAATTGAAATCGTTTTGTATTTGTTTTTATAATATTATCTATTTGTTATGTATTCTTAAATTTATTTAGCCAGTACTGGCATTATGCAACAATAATGAAATGTCTGCGGAACATGCCGGTACAAGAAAATGGAAAGCTAAACATTCAAAGTGTAATGTTAAGGTAGTTTTTGTTTGGGTTCAGTTTAGCGTGATATGATTTCATTTTTTTTTTTTTTAATTTTTTGTTGGTTTTATTGAATATTTAACACATGGTTTTTGCATTATATGGTGGAATAATAAATGAAATGCGTGGGCCATTTTCAGAAATTATAATGTACAAAAATAATCTTGTACAAATGACAAAACTTTTTCTTTAATTTTTTTCTTTAGTAATTTCATTCGAATATTTATTTATTTTTTTTTCATCTTTTTGTAATTACTCTATCAAATTGATTACAGCGTGAAGCAGAATTCCAACCTCAAAATCCAATTTTACATCCACTTCGTGGTGCGATGCCTCAGCAAGAATTTAATGTGAGTAATTAATTCTTATTATTGATATGCATTATTTATTTTGTCCAACAGTT
>JAQQBR010000003.1:1423142-1434036 GCA_030347285.1 Microctonus hyperodae | reverse complement strand
TTTTTTTTTTAGATATATTTTTTTATAAGTTTAGATTATTGAGGAATTGGAAATTTATTCGGATTTACTTGTAGAGAATTATTCATTATTAATTGAAATAATGAGCCTGTTATTTGTAGATTTATTTTTGATTAATTTTTAACTTGGGTTTATGAAATAATGTAGAATATATCGCTTAGAGAAAAAACGGATTTAAAGTTTTTTACTTTATATCTTGACCGTTTGAGTGCTGCTTGAATATAAATGCTCACAAGTTCTTATATACACTTTTTCGAATATTTTTAATTTTACTTCAAAGACATTTTTTTAGAAATATTGTAAATTAATAATTGCTTATAAGGAAACGATTATTTAACTTTTCCATTTCAACTAACAAAATCGCCTTTGATTCAATTATAATAATATAACCCTGTAATGTAATATCTAATTAAAAAAATTATTGATGATTTAAAAAGTATAATAAGTTAAAAATTTTATTTTCTATATTATATATAAAAATTGTTTCTATTTCTTCCGTCAAAAATTTCTGGTTTAAATTTTAATTTCATATGTACAACTTTAATATTAATTTAATAAAATTTCACTTCAAGAAAAAAAATGTTAATTAACAAAAAAAAATTCCTAAACAGTTCAAATATTTCAAACAAAAAATTTTTTATCTATATTCAATTTTTTAAATAGCAATACAGCATAAAAAAAAATTATCAATAACAATTACTCCAAAATCCAGTCTCACTTAAACAATAAAAATAAATTTATACAAAAAAAAATCCACTATAATAAATATTAAAAACAAAAAAAAATCTTTGCAGATATTATTTTCATCTCACTCTGTATTTCCCTCCACTTGTATATATTATTATCACTCAAGTGGTACACACCCATGCTGTGTAGTATTCTCATTGGTACAAGAGGGGAACATCAGTGACACGCGGTTGGTCGACTCTGGAGCATCCTCAACTCATCTTCGCGTCTGCGCGAGTCAACTGATGATTCATCCTATCACCCAACTTGTGCAACCAAAATGGCGATAAAATAATCCTTCCCCCATATAAATTTACACATCACACAAAAAAAAATATACCATTAATAATTTTCATACAACCTAAAAAAAAAAACCTATTATAAAATAACAATAAAAATACTCGAAGCCTGAAAATATTTTTCACATACTCCCAACTATATCACAAAAGCTTTTCGACGTTCTCTTCAGCATCGACATCGTCTCTCGTCTCTCTACATACATGTATACATGCATAAAGGAAAGAGAATACTCTGTCTTTATATAACTCCGAGAATAGCGAAGTAAATCGCTTTGGGTTAGTCATACATCCTGTGGTGTCGTTCATCTCAGAGTTATAACCAGCGCGCTCGCAGTAATGGCCTGAGCGTCGCCATTAGAGCAGACACATTGCAAGAATTTATATTACACACACACACACACATACGTATACATACGAAAATATGTGTGGCCGCAAAGGGAAATGAAAGACAAAAAGAAATGGCAAAAAAAAATAAATCAAAGAAAGAAAAATAATTAAACAAAAAAAAATCTGTTTTAATTGTGAGGGAGAGTAAACTAACGAGTTTTATACACGTGTAAGACTTGATACGTTAGAATAGAAGAATTATGTATATACAAAAAGAAAAAGAGAATAAACCGTGTGTGTATTTAACTATAAATTCTGCAACTCTGATGCATCTATTCATACACAGCATCCGAGTTGTAGAGTGAGACAGGCTTGGCAACAGTGGCCATTTCCTGCGGCATTTTGTTCCTGTCTGTGTGAGCGACCAAGGTATTGCAACGATGGCAACGTGAGGGTGAACCAGAGAGGACGAAGGCGGAGGAAGGTATAAAAAGGTGGACATAAAGGAGAAAGAGACGGGATGATGTGTAAGAGTAGAAATGAGGAGAAGTGAAGAGAGAGGTTATGGTGGTTGATGCGCGTGCATGGAATTACAGAGGGAGAGGAATAAAGAGAGTCGGAGCGAGATGGTATGATAATTGAAGGCGGACGGAGGAGAGCTGGTCCCAGGTGTATGGATGAGAGGCAAAATGGAATATAGAGAGAATGAGAGTGGGGAAGATTGTAACGGGAGGAGACGTATGGAAGGGAGGTGGTTTCCATGACAACTAAAAACCGCAGTCGCCGCTACCACCGCCGTCGACATCGACAATGGAAGAGGTGTCACTGACTTCTGGGCTACGCTACTGAGGCTTCACTGGCATGTGTGAATTGGAGGAATGCGGTTATGCATGAATTTATTCCGAGCGAAAGATCTTTGTTCGTATTAAATTGCCAGACCATTTTTATTCCGTAGAATTTATTTTATGTTTATGTGATGATTTTTTATTTAAAATTGTTTTTTATATTGGAGAGCAGATGATTTTATTAGTGAGGACAATTTTTTATTGTTGTTTAATTGGTAACGTTTCGAATTGGGTTTTTTTTTGTTTATTATTTATTTCTTTTTTTGGATGGGTATTTATGTATGTATATATTTAATTTCATTGTGTTTCGACGAACTTATGTGCCCTCCAGTTGACGGCGGAAATTAAATTGAGAGTCATCTATAAATAAAACCATCGGCGACGTTCAATTGTACTGGCAAAATGACTTTTCGTTCTTGAGGCTGTGAGGAAGTATAAACGACACTCGTAAACGATGATAAAACGATTTAGACGATGTTGATACTCTCTGTATGATCATCTACACTTATAGTAAATCTTATCATGTAATAGTGAGAGGGGATAATTGATATAGATTGAAAGAGAAATTAATTTGAGTTCATTTTCAATTGTCTTTTACTTATTTTTAATTTGATAATTGGAAGAGTGAGGATGGGATTTTTTTTTAAATCTTATTTGTCGCATCCTCCTTCAACTCTACCACTTTTTTATTCTTATTGTATAGTTCTATTTGGCTCCAGGGTATCCATGGAAACCCTCGGAAAAACCTATTGATTCTCCCTTTGGTCTCCTCCTAAAAGAGAATTCTCAAACCAAGAATTCCTCTTGGTCCTTTATTTTTTCTTCTTCTTCCATATCTCACTCTGTCTTTCAAGCTTTTTTTTCTTTCGTATGACGACCTTCCCTCCACGTTCTCTTTAACACAAAAGGCAAAAAAAAAATCCCCATTCGACGAAAATGTTCACACGCAAAGATCGTTAAAGAGGTTTATTTCGCTAATAAGACCGGACGGTGCCTCTTTGGGTGCTTATTGAAACAATAAAGAATCTCCCCAGCTTGTGTGCAAAGAAAAACGCCAAGATGGCGTCGAGCTGGTCTTGAGGATTTTTGTATCGGTCACGCTTGGATACACGACGAACGTGTACTGATTACAAAACACCATTCGATCAACTGTCGATTGATTTATCGTGTAATTAATTCTATTTTCAAATAATTTATATTATACATTGAATTGTCACGTCTTTCACATTACACTCACTCCAATATAAATATCTATTTTACCATTTTCAATCTCCCTCTATTTTTTTTTCTTCACTTATCATCTTAACATATTAAAAAAATTCCCAACATAATCATCAACCAAAAAAAACTCTCAAACACCAACGAAAAATAATATTTATTTACTCGTATAAAAATAATTACAATTATTCCAATTACATGAATAAAAATAAATACATTATTAATTACAATAACTGCTAAAACATATACAATTTAAATTATAATTAACAAAAAATATTGAAATTTTATTTTAATATACAGCGATTCTCCATCTGAAATTATTTGTATTAATGTTCTAAAGGTATATACTTACGTGCAGTGATGTTGGGGCCGACCCTATCGTCGCCGTTTCTACTTCAGTGATCGAGCGCTGCCAGGATCTTCGTCGTGGAGCCGAAGCCAAAGCCCATGAGAGGGGACAATGGAGAGCTTGTGCTATGGAGACTCGGAAATGTCGTGCTCAAGGCAGTGAATGGAAGACGGATGAAGAACTTGTTCACAGACTATATACACATATACATAGACTTATGTATATATGTATATAGTTTGTACATATGTAAATGTGGAGTTGGACGATCTTCACTAATGATTCGTAGTCTGTAACTACGAATTCTATATTCAATCTAGATTTCTCATTACTATTATATTTATTTTGAATAGTATTATTATTTATTAATTTATTTATTTATAAATTATTTTTTATATAAAGTGTAAAAAATTTTAGTTAGTGAATTTTATTATAAAAAAATATACTGTATAAAATAAAAACAAAATTAAATGAAATAAAATGAATTTTTATTTAAATGTGAGAAATTATATTTTATTTATTTGGTCCTATTTATTTTACTCAAAGTTCCTCTCAGGATTACATGGTGAGATTTGAACCTGTGTCCATTGAGAATCGACTTTACAGCGTATGTACAAGCACACTACCCACTGAGCTACCAATCGCCTTTATTTGATCTATTATTTAAAATAATATAAGTATTTTCGTTGATTAATAAAATATTTAATTGCGATTATTGAATTATGAACTTAATTGAAATCGCATAATTTTTTTTTTTATACTACGGTTTATGTTAATATATTAAATGATGTTATATTATTTTTATATAGTTAGTTTTATTAGTTTATTTTTATTTAGTGATTTATATTTATTTTAATATCCTTTTGTTCTAATATGTAGAGTGACAATAATAACGATATGTGTTTATTTATGATTGTATGTACAACTACAAAAGTTGGGATTGCAAATTTTAAAAGATAAGATATTCAGTGTCAGATATAATTAAATAAATAACTAAATTTTATTATCAAATATTACAAAATATTAATTAAAATTTTAGAGTATGAAAAATAATTTAATTAAATATAATAAATACCTGGTAATAATTTAGTTTAATTTCGGATCCTCTTGATAAAACAAACACATTGCTCTCTAATAATTTGCAACACATCATCATGAATAATATTTTCTTAGTAATAAAACAAAAGAAAACTTATTACTATAACTTACATATTCGCCACTGGGGCGCTGCTGTCGGGCTTATATAAACGTACATTTCTAACAGTAGCGATTGAATAAATTTATATCGGAGATAAATTCTTATTTTTTGGTTATATTTAAACGATCTTTTGTAAAAATAAGTGTATAAAATACAGTATATAATTCTTTGGCGACGATATTATAGGGAGAAAACAAGTAAATGCCTCTAATAATGCAAAATCTTAGAGGTTATAAATACAGTAGTACGTTGATATCTCACAACTAATCTTGTGGCATGTCTAGTATAGTTTGGCCTCTGTGGTTTTGTTCCATGTCTCGTGTGTGTGTGATAGCGTTTGTATTACTCACGTTAGGTAAACTCCAAGGGAGAATTGAAGTGTGCGAGCTACTGAAAAGTATTTTCGAAATAGATTTATTATCATATAACATCATTATACAACATAATATACATCTAAAAAAATTATTCCAATGTATAATTTTATTTAATATAAAAATATTGTTCATTATAAATACTCAAAGATTCGTCAATGAATTATAAAAATTCCATACAAGTCATTCAAACACAATTATGCAAATTCGATATTGTAACATTGAAATAAAAATATCTATATCGATCAAGATACACACGCGTGCCACTTGCACATATATTTGTAATTATTACAGCACTGTACACTGAGGATATTGTAGTGGGAAGTCTGGAAATAATGAAAAAAAAAAGGGGAAAAAAAGGACGAGGTATATTAACGTGCAGGAACTACTAGGAGGGTTTATTATGATAAGTCAAAGGAGACAGCACGCAAGGCGATGCTTTTTATTCTATTATATATGTAAATATAAAATAAAAATATTGTCATTGTTGTTATCTAAAAGCGTTTACATATATTTACATATGTACAGAAAATTAATTGTGATAATTAATTGATATTTATTTTGTTTGTGAAATTTATTATCACATAAAATTCGAGATTTCATTATATTATTTATCACAAATATAAATATAAAAAATCAAGTAGATAAATAATCTTATATATTTTAATATATAAAAATGCTTGAGTAGTTTATTAATACTTTTATTAATTTTATTTAGAAAAATATACATGAAAAAAATAATCAAATATAAAATGTTGGAATATTGTAAAAAATCAAAGACATTTTATTTATAGTGGTGTGTATGTATATTATATACATAAATATATACATCATCGTGTGCACAAACTAAAGGAAAAGGGAGTATAATATAGCGTGTCCGATATCTTGTGGAAGGATCATAGAAGACATTTTGTCCTTTCCTTACGTCGTACTCCTGCAAATGACCATCGGTTGCGTCTTTCCCGTCTGCTCGACACAAGGAATCAGGAGAGGGTGCGATAGAGAAGCATCACGCCAACGTTGATGGAAAGATAACTGGATTTATTGATGTCGAGTGAGTAAGAAAAAAAAAATAGTAGTTGATAGCAATGATATGAATGCTAGATGATTACTGAGTATGGCACCCACGCACGATTATTCTTCTCAATTAGTTTTTTATTTTTATTTAACATACAATTGTATAGTGTATAGGTAAGTACATAAGTTTATATATTTATTAAAAAATAGTTGTGATAAAAATTTGTAGAGCTGATAGTTTTCGAGAAAAATTCAATTTAGATTTTAGTTCAATTTTTTATTTGTTTAGTTGGACTTTTCTTGAAAACTATTAGTTCTATGGTTTTTTATCAAGAATACGATTTTGTAGGGAATTAAATTCCCTATAAAAAAGGTTCTATATACTATTGCTGTCAAGTTGATAGTTTTCAAGAAAAATCAAAAAAACTATGAAATTCGAGCAAAAATCGGCTTTAACATTTTTTACCAGCGAGGCAGTTGATGGAACATAATTTTGCATAAAATAACTTTTAAACAGTAAGCGATTCTGTACATTTTTTTCCAAGAATCGATTCAATACCATAAAATGCTGCGAAGCTATAGATAAAACAAAAAAAAAAGTCGAAATACACGTGTTAGTCTAATGGGAAAATTTCAAATTCAATGACCGAGTATTTAATATCAAAATTAAAATCTCATTTTTGGTAGAAATTTTTTTTTCAATGCTTAGAATAATATTCCGTCACTGGAGCAACAATTAAAAAATAGTCACCTCGAACGCATTTTAATATATACATATACATGTATACATGTGTATTTATATATGTGTGAGGACAATAGTTAAAGTTTGTAGTTGATAGTTGGAATATAAGTTTTGGACGTTTGACTAAGCGATAACTTTTATTTGGTGTTTGACGAAAAAATTTCTGACGTCATGTGTGTGAATAAAAAAAAAAAATATACGCATGAAATATTATTTTACTGTGTCATACAGCAATGTTGCTTACTTGGAATAGTATATGCATATGTGTATGTATGTGTGAGGACTTGAGGGTGAATTCATTGTTGACATTTTGTCATTGAAGAGAGTGAGAGGGTCTGTGAAATTTAACACTGTTTTCGTATTGAATTAATCGACAATTTAGACACATTAAAACGTTGTGATATTTTGTATGTCATGCATTATTATTTTTTTTTTTTTTTTCATGGTATGTTTATTATTCTTGTTGTTCATATATTATTTATAGAAAGATTGAATCTAAATAATAACCGGGCTGCCATTTGAGATGACACATATAAGTAGTTTATTATTTGACTCATATATGATTTAGGTAGTTGTTGTGTCTAAAATAAATTTTGTCGACTTCTCAAGTTTAATATTTATCTTTAATAAAATTCTAAGATATCTCAGTGTGAATGGACAATAGTCGTTTTGTGTTTGTATGAATTTATTTTTTGTGTATTAATCATTTTTTTAATTGTATAATCATGAATATTATTTATAATTATTTAATTTAATTATTAATAATTTCATGAAAGGGAGTATGAATTGATTTCTCATTTTAAGATATAAAATTGTTTTGAAGTAATAAAAAAAAAAAATAGAAAGTTTCAAAATTTTTATTGAATAATATTTAATAAATTATCTTTACTGTAGATTAAAAAAATTATTTTCTAAATTTATATCAGATATTTCATATAATACGCCACAACGTTGACTAACGCCATCTACAACATCATAACCAAATCATACAATTTTTATAAACATACCGACTACAGTTTAAACAATTTTCTCATCAAAAAAATAAAAATAATTCCGAATTCTTAACAAAAAAAAATATACCAAATATATAATAAAATCCCACTAAACAAAAAATTCAAGAAGCTACATAAATAAAAAAAATAACAAACTATGAACTATAAAAAAAAAGTTCTATTTTTTTTTATTTCACGAAAGTAATATTTCCCACATATAACTTCCACCAATATTAAATATACTAGGTATCTCCAGTGGTAATAAACTCCAAAACTGGATATAACAATTTCTCAAATAAAAAAAAATAATTCTTTCTATAAATTCCCCTGTTACCAATCGCGCATTTACCGACGTGTTAAAAACAGCGACGCAGTGTGAGCATTGACCGCACTTAACCCATGGCACTGCCGCGCCATGCGCAGTTGTCGTCCCGCGCAGATTCTCTAACGCATGGGCTCCTATAGTTATTCCCCGGCACTTGTACTCTCAGTGTAAACGTTCGCAGACGTATTTTCAGCGTCGTCCTTCGCTTCGTGATTTCGCGCGTGTTTGTGTGTGTTAGTAGAAAGGACAATCGGTGTGAGGCCGCATTTACCACGTGATCTAAAGTGACAAGAATAATAAATAACATAGTGTGTGTGGTTAGTTCACAATCATGATTGTTTAGTGGTTAAAAACAGAATAAATCAAATATACGCCACATTGTGTTTTTCCATTAGATACTTTGAACGTCGTGAGTGCTTTGTGGCTGCCATTTTTCATGTTAGGCACTACGCAATTGTTATTATTCTCTTTATTTATATAGTTATTAAACACAACAATTAATATTATCAGTTGATAAAAAATCAATGTAATATAAATTATATCAGAATGATACGGGGAAGTTTTTTTAGATATTATTTCAAGGTGAATAAAATAATATAAAATTAATATAAACTATATAAAAGAAATTAAAGTATAAATTACATTGGAAATTTTTCTAGATATTATTTTAGTGTGAATTTAATAAAATTTAATTATTATTTGACTTTATAAATAAAAGTGAAGTGATATAGAATATTCTTTGTACTTAATTTGTGTATGTATGTATGTATGGATTTAAATGATAATAAACAAGTGGAGAATTTTAAGTACATTTGAAACTGGACCAACAACTGAGGTGAGTAACCTTGCATTGTCACAGTTAATTATTTCATTTATTTTATTTTTTATTTGTTGCCACTCTTGAGACGATTGTTCATTAGTGAGCCAGACGTTTGTTATTTTTTTACATGAAGAAACTTCTCTTTTATTCAATACTTTTGTTCACACATTATTATACAAATATATATGTGGGTATTATATGTGTGGAAATGATTATGTCAAGGAAATTAATTAATAAATATTTTTTAATATTCGATTTATCGCTTTTAATAATTTTTAATAATTCTGGGAAATGATAAAAAAAATTATTAAAAAATTTTATATATTTATATATTATTGCATATAAATATATGTAATAAATAAATATATATAAGTATTATTTGTGCGAAAATATATCAAGAAAATTAATTAGATAATAAAAATTTTTTATTATATTCAATTTATCGCTTTTAATAATTTTGAATAATTCTGGAAAATGATCAAAAAAAATTATTTAAATAATTTTATATACTTATATATTATTCCATGTAAATATATGTAATAAACAAATTAATATAAGTACTATTTGTGTAAAAATATAACAAGAAAATTAATTAATTAATAAATATTTTTTAATATTCAATTTATATCGCTTTTAATAATTTTGAATAATTCTGGAAAATGATCAAAAAAAATTATTTAAATAATTTTATGTACTTATATACTATTACATAAAAATATATGTATTTATATAAATATGAATAAACATATATAAATATCTATATATACATGTGAATATTATATTTGAAAATTTCCGAAGCAAATGCGGTGTATTAAAATGTAAACAAAGGCAATACTGGGTATTATTCCTAGAGTCAGCTGAGGTGTATTGCTTTATAATGTTTTTATATGATCAGAGAGAAAGGAATACAAGACAGACAAGAGTATACAAATAATATAGGGAGGGAAAAAGAGAGAAATATATAGGCCAATGTATTTAGTTTAGTATAACGAGGTCTTTGTATAGTTTTATTTTCTTCAGTGTTTGAGTTCGGCCATTTCTATTATTTTTTTTTTGTTTTTTTTTTGTTGATGTCCCCTGCACTTCTTCTACAGTGATTGTCACTGTGTTTGTTACGTGAGCTTTTGGGTGAATAAAATCACAGGGAAAAAGATAAGCCTAATGTTCGAGTAGAAAAAAAAAAATATCGAGAGTGATGGAGAATTTTTTTTTTTTTAGAGACTGATATTGGAGAATGAAATTAAAATTTATGATGCTGTGGATTATTTGTGATTTGTATTGATATTTAATTGTTTAAATATAAATGAAAATGTTTATTAAATTAGGTTGCATTGTTTTTTTTTAATGATAAATATTTTTTAATACTATCAATTTCTTGAATGATATTTAGGTTGAGAATCTTTTTTAATTCTGTTATATTATTCGAAGAATTATTTTGAATTATTAGAAGTGATAAATTTAATATCAAAAAATGTTTTTTGATTATAAAATACACTTTGATAATTTGTCGAATTAATTTTTTTATTATTACAAATAAATATCCAGAATTTTTTGGAATAATTTTTTTAATATATTTTTTCAAAGGAAATAAATTTAAATATTACAATGGTTTCTTTTGTTTTTATATTTTTATTATTGTATTGTATTATA
>JAQQBR010000003.1:1295925-1306218 GCA_030347285.1 Microctonus hyperodae | reverse complement strand
TAAATCTGTGCCGATTTGAAAAATGTAGTTTCGAGAAAATAACGCGTTAAAAGTTTTTTTCAATTTATTTCTCATATAATTTAGCGAAGTAAGGGTCGAAATTTCTTTATTTAAATTTCAGGAGATGATTTTTAAGTGTATAAGAAATCAAAATCTATATAAAAAAAATTATTAGTGTACCAGTACCTTAAATTAATTTTTACCATCAATTCAATATTTTACTATTGACAGTAAAACAACGTCTGAATATAAATCTCCATGATTTTTATTTCCCAAAATATTCTTACGTAATTGTCAAGCTATGTTGACAATATCCAACCGACTATTTTCAATATATTCCAAACAAAGAAAAATATCTGAGTCTGCCAGAGCCAATTTCAAATATATCGTTAAAATATATATTGAAAGACACAAAGCTAACCATGGCTCCAATCCAAACATTCAATTGTTCCACTATTCCATACATATACATACCTACATATGTACATATACATACAAACTAAATTTTGAATAATACAGTGCACATGACATTGCTGAGTTTGAACGACCAAGATATATAACTAACCGAAGAATATATGAATGTTGCGGAAAGATTGAGTTGTACATAATTGATGAACTTTGTCCGGCATTGTGTCTAGTCTCTACATCTTTCTCTCCTTCTATACATATAGCTACATAAATAAATGCATATACATGTATACATGTGCATATATACAAATGATAAAACACCTGTTTCACCTCTAGTTCCAAGTCCAATTAAATATATATATATAATGAAGCATATATTTATCCGCATATTAAAGTCATCTCATGAACTTCAAAATAGTTTTCACTAATTGAAAGCACATGAGAATTTAATAGATTAATAATTAATTATTTAATCAATTATCTGTTACTATTTCATTAATAATAATAATAATAATAATAATAATACATGGAAGATTTTATTTATATTAATAAATAAATACTTATTGATTTTTCAAAATAGTATCTAAATTATTTTCATTATTTCTTATTTAATTATATTTATTTAGTTATTTATTTATTACTAGTCATTATATTAATTTAAAAAATTAATTAATAATTTGATAAATAAGTATATTATATTAGTTGAAAGAAAAAAAAAAAAATTATTATGTGTAATTAATTATTTAAAGAATAAAATAGATATAAATCGAAAATTTTATATAAAAGTGTTAATAATAATAATAATAATAATAATAATAATAAAATTGATATTTGTTTGTTTCATGAATAATGTTTGATATTAAATAAAAATTTATAAAAATATATTCAAACAAATAATATATAAAATATACATTATAATTTAGAAATATTCCAATAATAGAAATAACTATATAACATTAATATTAATTGTTTAACAAATAATATAAATAAATATTAATATTAATAATAATAATAGATATTTGTTTATTTGATAAATAATATTTTATGTATAATAAAAAAAAAAATACAATGTTGATTTGCTAAAATATTTAAATAAAATAAATTTTAATAAAAATTTTCAATTTATATCTATTTTATATTTTAAATAACTAATTATACATAATTAATTTTATATTTTTTTGCTAATATATTTATACTTATTTATAAAATTACTAATTAATTTTTGGAATTAATTTGTAATCAATAACTAGTAATAAATAAATATAATTAAATAAAAAAAAAAAAATAAATAAAAATAATTCACTATCATGAAAAATCAACTGGAATTTATTTTTTAATATAAATCAAATCTTCGATATAAGAGAACGCGATCTATCGATTCGCTGAAGGTCAATGGAAGGAAGAGATTTGGCCCTGAGAGAATCTTACATCGAGAGTGAGTAGTAGGAGAATGAAGAGAACGTATACCAAACATATATATACATATACACATCGAGAGGTCGTGCTCGTAAATAATATACAAACATACGTACATACATAATGCATACATACATATATTTATACTTATACAGTTAGAGAAAAAATCCAGGGACGAAAGAAACGGAAAGGAACATATGATTTCGAGAGAGCAAGTGAGAGGGCGTGAAAAGGTGCAGGCTATGGATAAGGGGGTGAAAAGGGAAGAGGGAGGGTGGTGAATTATCACCGCCTAAGGAACTTGGTCTGTTTCCTTCACAACCCAACGGCCCAACCGATCAGAAACAGCTTACGAATACACGGCCTTTTGTCCTTATCTTTTTTATTTCTTCTTCATCGGCTTCTTATATCCTCCTTTATTTTTTTTTCTCCCGCTTTCATACTGCACCTTCGTCACGGCAGTGTCGAATGAACTTTTCGACAAAGATCAGTGAAATAGTCAAGAAGAAAAATACTTTTCACAGGTGCAGATGATAGTTATAAATATATTTTATTTTAATTTTAAAACGTGTTATAAAATTGGATGCTTAAAAAAAAATTATTATTGATGTATTGAAATAATTCCTTCGATGATTTTGTATGTAATTAATTTTACTTTGAGATATAAATTTATTTAATTGACAGTGTAATCCATTTATTTAATTTTATTATTCAAATTTTTCTAGTCTTGAAAATCATTTGTAAGTAGAATATTTTATAAACTATCTTTGCGTTAATTTTTTTATTACTCTATTTATAAATGTCTAAACAAAAAAATTTATAAATTTATTTTAAATGTATCTATTTACTATTTATAAATAAATAAAAATGAAATATTTATAAAAATAATCAAATAAAATTTGTAGTCAATATAAATTTTCAATTTAATATTTTTATTCGTGAAAAATAATTAATTTAATTGAAGACAAATTTTTCATTTCCTTCTCACCTCGTTTCCATTCCACGCACAGCTTGCAAACGTCCCTCGAGGTTGTGAGTGAATGATGATCGTGGCCGAAAAATATTCCTGTTATCAAATCCGTTGAGAGACGAACGAAAATCGTGTCGATGACGACGTCGCGATTGTGTTTGAGTTCTACGATTATTTTGATAACAAAATTGTCGCTGTTGATTTTGTAAAAATTGCTGTTGGTGTAACTGATATTGCTGCTGTTGCTGAGTATTATTATGATAATGCTGATGATGATGATGACGATGAAAGTGCTGATGAATTGTTTGCACTTGGACTTGATAAAGTGCAGTCCTAGGTGAATTCCACCACAAGACATAAGGCAACGGCGACGTCGCGCTGCTGGCAGGTTTCACCTGGACCGTCGGCAGTAAATGATAAGTGGGTGCACGCGATTGATTTATTTGAAATGATAACTGATGATAATTATGAAGGAGCGATCGGGCCTCTTCAGCGAAGAGGGTGCAGTCGCGCCAATTGTGGCTACGAGGTAACATGTCACGATGACATCGCTGCTTGTGACTTGTCAGTCGATCATGCGCATCTCCAATCAATTTATCAAAGAAAATATCGGTATCAATATCATCCGAATTACATTTTTCATCGCGGATTAATTATACAAATATTTATAACTTATTATTTTTAATTCACTTTATAATTACACAACAAACTAAAGTAACTACACAATTAAATCGTTTTTAAATTCAGCAATTTAATAAATTGCTATTTATTTTTTTTTTATTCACTTGATTGTTTTAATAATTAAAAAAAAAAAGTCTTTTTAAATATATTCACTACAATTTTTTAATTATTTAATTTCCTACAAGTGTCATTAAATTAAATAACGTTTTATATAATATTCTTGAAAAGAGCGCGGGAACATGTGCTATTAATTATCCATAAAACTTTAATCCGAAATTAATTTCGAATTTTTGATTTACTTCACAAATAAATCACAACTAATATAAATGATAAATTAATCACTGGACTTTAATTCCAATAATTAAATACCTTTTATAAAATTATAAAGTTCACAATATATTTTTATTTAATTCCCAAAATATTTTTTTAAAAAAATATGCACTGGTGTTAAAGTTCCTGGGCCATTGTGTATGTGATAACAATGGAGCCGTGATAAATAAACACGTAAAATAAATAAAAGTCTGATAATAATCACGATGAAACCTCAAAAGTGACAAGGTGCGGTCTCGTCAGCTTGACGACGACAACGTTTCGTGCTGTCTCCTTCGCGAACGCGCTCGGGGATGCCGACGCCTCCCTCGTATATTCAACCACCACCGGCTTACGTCGCGACTTCCACCCCCGAGTGAACGACGCGAGCGAACGAACGTCGAGCCACACTCTGACAATGTGCCGCGCCACAAATTTCAAAATGTGCGTCGGCGCAAACAGTATTCGCAGGGCTGACGAGCGTTGTTGAAAGAGCCCGGGGGTTTTAAATATTAATTTATTTTATAAATACGCTATTGAATATTATTATTAATTTAAATAATATTTTAGATTCATTAGAAAGTCAAAGGTGAATTTATATAATTTATATTTCTATTTTATTTAAAGTCAGTCGGGTTATTTTACGATTAATATTATTGTGAAAATGTTATTTTATCGAAGCGAACATGATGTAAATCCTCACACGTATAAATACATCCGTGCCTGAGAGTATGTAATAGGGAAAATGCAACTGATGCGCGAATTTCCACATGAACGAACGGTATGTTATTAAAATAACATATTCCATATCAAGAGAAACTGTCGATAATGTTGATGATGCATGTTTATTTTGGTTTCATGCATTTACCAATTGTTATAATAGATAAAAAATATCATCAAAGATTTTATTTAAATTTCGCAAACACTAAAATCACTAGCAACAATTCAAAAATCATTTCAAATCATCATTACCAACAATCACAACAAAATAAAACATACAAAAAAAAATTTAAAGACATGGAGTGTTGAAGTTATTTTTTGTACTACAACAAAAGTTTAAATTACAATTGTAGTATTGGCTTTAGTTATTTAATTGTTAGAACAAAAATAAAACCAAAGTGAAAGCTTAACTAGAAGGTCATGTCTATCCAAACGTCCACCTGTTTCCTGACCCTGCAGGTGAATTAACGTGAAGGGTTCGCGCGCGAGGTCGAGGGGAACGCAGAGAAAAGAGACGAGAAAATTAATGGAGGGAGAAATACACGCGGACCAATGACCATCCTTGACCTCGAGCATTTATACATCGACTGTCACACTCACAGGTTGATGAACGATGATAGCTAGACATTAAAATGATTACCAAATCGATAAGTCTAAAAGCGATAAATAAAATAAAATCAAAACTTTTATCTAATTCCCCAAAATTTGTTGAGTCTTCCAACTAACATGAAGGAATATAAAAATTAAACGGATATAAAATTTTACATTGATTAATGTATTGATTAACAGAGGAATGGAAGCTATTAAGAGGTCATTTCGTATGAGGAATTTAATTTACAGTCACTTCCTCTACAATATTCGAGAGTCTCCTTCAGCTCGGTCTGAATTAGAAAGCCACTTGGAGTTGAGTAGTGGTGGTAGAAATAGCGGAAGCACCAGTAGTATAGTAATAGCAGTGGTATAGCAATAGGAAGGAAGGAAGGAAGGTAGCTGTGGAAAATCTGCGTAAGGGAGAATACGAGAAAGAGAATAGGAAAATGAGAGAAAGACAATAGACATTTGTCAGAAACGTTGACGCGGATATAAATGACAATTTTAAATGCATGTGTTTCTAAAACACACTGAAATAAATAAATAAATATATATATACACAATTGTTTTGGACGTGTATATATGTACTTGGATGAAAGTATATATACAGTTGGAATCGTGTCGTTGGTTCATCAAGTGAATGCGGTAGACTATAAAGAAAAGTTGCGGAAAAGTTTTATGCATGGATGCAATTCACTCCATCCTAAAGTAATAAGATAATTATTCAAAGATGAAGTTGAGATGAAAGGGTGGAGGCGTACGAGGGTGCAAAAGTGAGCTCTTGAGAAAGAGAGAAAGATTGGATATATATACATGTATAGTTAAATTATAAGAGAAAGAGAAGTGAAGAAACGAAGTGATTAATTTGCCGTAGCTAAATTCCAATTACTCTTATTTCAATTTACTAAAAACTAAAATTATCATGTGGAATTAAATAAAATAGAACGATAGTGATAATTAATATCGTCATTTTGATCGGAAATAAATATTTAAAAAAAAAAATTTGATGTATAAAATATAAATGATGATTAAAAAAAATTATAGAAAAATATTTAGACCAGGGTTGTGATAAAAATTTGTTCGTCCCTGAGTGCTAGTGCTCTCTCACGTGGGGGCGCGTTTTTGGGGGCGGTTTGGACTGAAGAGGTGAAAGGAGAGGGACGATGAGGAAATTTTCTCGTTGGTTCTCTATTGGTAGGAAATATCCGCATGCGCCAACTGTTGGCCTACCCCTATTGATCCACGCGCGCTTTTTCTCACCCCATGAGGACACTCGTGCACGCAAGATCCCCAAAGATACGACGAGACCTTTACGTCGACTCGTCATGGATACTTGCTGCTGATGCTGGTGGATGCTCTATGCTAACGTAGACGCCATTACTGCTATGGTAGAACTAAGCAAAGCTTTTTGGACTCTCATATTATATGTATACTCCACACAATATATTTATGTATAATGTAGATAGGTATGTATCTGTACATAAATCGTGATAGAAGAGGAGAGATGTGTTTTATAGTATGGATTTATGCTGCTTTGCACTATCGCATTCGTCACAATAAGCGACCCCCTGTTAAAAAGGGGCAAAAGTGCATGGAGAAAATCGCCTTATGTGTTTTTGAATTATATTGTTAAGTGAGTGGGTCGATAGATGAATTAATATTTATGTATGTATAAAGTGAAATGAAAATTTGGTGAATTCAAATATTCCGTTATTTGGACGGTACTAAATAATTTATTTGTTTGGTTCAAACAAACTTTTAGGCTCATTCGAAATTGCAAACATTTAGTTATAATTTTATAATTGCAACGAACCATTTTTTTTTTTTCGCAGACATATGAGAATTCAGTTCCTTACATCGAAAAAAAAATTTTCCTCAAATTTTGATTACTTAATTTTAATTTTAACTACTTCCTCTCGATCGTTGAATTTTCCCCGTTTGAATAACACGTACACTGAAGAAAAATTTGGTGAATTCAAATGATCCGTTATTTGGGCGGTACTAATTCGGTGCCGATTAATCAAATTTTTTTTTCAGTGTATATACATTTTAAATAAAAATTCCAATCATTGATATAATTCAAAGTACCAATTTGAAAAAAATTATTTGAAGTTATGGAGATGACAATGTCATCTTTGGTTTGATACGATGATGTACTTGTCAAATATTTATATTTCACATTTTTGTGAAGTTTAAATTTTAATATTAAGTCTCGGTGAATATTTTATATAGACGATGGAAAGTGAGGGAGTGAATAACCAATATTTATACACACTGGTGACGTGTAAGAGAAGAGATTTGTAGTTTATTTATTTATTTATTTTTATATTCGATAAATCGAAAAATCTGCATGCGACATGTGCCTCTCGATTCAGTATTATAACATGTAAGAACGTGTGTTATAAATAGCACGATGACGATGGCTATATTATAAGCACAGAAGTGTGATAAAAAATAATCAATAGGTATAGAAAAAAAAAAAAATATTCATTACAATGTGAATTTAATATTTGTGATTATTTGTTTAATTATAATATGTTTAGTGTTGGATATAAATTAATAAAGCTTTGTATATTTATTTATATGGCGAGAGAGTTTCAAATGCTAACGTGTTATGTCGTGAATGTTATCACAGAGAGTGACAAGAATAAATTGCACACACACGTAGATCTAAATCCAGTGGTTTCATGACTGGAAAATTGCAAAATATAATGTCAAACCTTCAAAACTTTGTGACAGTCAGTATGTTTTTTTTTTTTTTTAATAATAATATATTCATGTGTTTTTATAATTTGATAAATATGATGACAAAGCTGAATGTTGATATGATTATCATTTACTTTGAAAGTTACACGATGATCCCGATAGTTTATTGTCTATGGAGAAGATGATAAAGTGTAAGAGAAGAGAAGAGAAAGCCAATTTTGAATTTAATCCACTGGAAACTCAACGAATGTATATATACTTTTAGAGTCGTGGTGTGGAATATATAGAGAGGGCCAGACAGAGTATAACAAAGAAAGACATTGGCGAGCGTTTATTAAAAAAGAGAAGAACAAGAAAAAGTAGCAAGATGATATTAAAATATTTCACCACTTCGCCATCAGTTTGAAGGCATCCAGCGCAACGCCACTTTTTTTATTTTTTATTATCTTTTTTTTTTGTTCTTTTTCTATATGTATACTACTCCAGAGGAGAATCCAGTAGAATTTACTTGCCATGGGGATTTTTTTTTTCATGATTTTTTATTTCTCTTCATTTTAACTTGAGACAAAACTTTATCGTGAAAGAATGCGAATGAGTTATACTCACTGCGATCGGTAGTGGGGAAAAACGGATTTGCAATTTTCCTCGGTTGTAAATATCTATAACTACAATTTCATCAGTTCATTACCTTATTTGACAATTGTTTCTAGTTCATTTGATATTTTAATATAAACGGTAGAATAATATTCACGTTGAATTACATTTAAAAAAATAAATGATTAATGAAATATTCAACATTCTGTTTTATTAAACTGAGAAAAAATTTTTAAATATAAAATTCTGATTTACAAATAAGAATTTAATCATGGGGAATTTTTTTATTTATAGAAAAATCATTTTTATTTATTTTCTTTCACTTTATTAAGTTACGTTTCATTATCGTGTGATGATTTTTTTATAGACATTTATTTTAGTTAGATATGTAGAATAAAAAATGAGGGTAAATAAAAAATAAAATAAAAAATAAAATAAAAAATAAAATTTATACAATGTTGAGATTGCGGTGAATTTTTTCAATGTCTTCTTAATATTAACGTCAGCTTAAATATACACATATGAGATTTATCTTCATTCTCATATTGCGAAAGTAATTTTCAAACCGCTAGGGTTGAAAATTTTTCAAATGCAAATTTACAATCGCGCAAACGACTGAAGCTTGCAGACCGCCTGCACAAAAAGAGAGAGAGCTTTCACGTCACGAAGAATTTACCACGAGCGTGAGTAGATTCAATGAAAGATTTATGAAGCTCTACGAAGAGAATAAAGACGGAAAATGAAACAAATAAAAAAGAAACAAAAAAAAAATAGAATAAAAAATTCGACCAAGTCTAAAAAGAATAATATCCACAAAAAACATCGTGACTAACTTACCATTCCAAGTTATTCATTAATATTCCCAACAGTTCTATGTTTTTGTTTATTTATTTGTTTACTTAATTTCTCCTTTTTTCATATATTTTATTCAACCAAAACTTGGGCTTTATTCTTTTTAAAACTACACAGCCACATTTATACACTTCGTCTTCATATTTTCTTCACGCCATTCTCATTCATTAATTTCCTATAAATTCTCAACTTCTTCACTCACACATAAAAGTATATAATACTGTATACACTTGCTCTGTAGAGTGGAAATTTATTTTTCACTCTACCAAAAAGCAATCGATATTTCCAAATAACCACAAAACATTTGAACATGTGCAATATTATATATTTTAATAAAAAAAATCCATAGATTTTATTTTTTTCTCTCGTGTATATTTGAATTGTCTCATTTTTTTTTATTCCCAATATTTTTCACCCTCTTTTATTTGACATTTCTTTATTATATACTTGTAGAAAAAGGTTTTGGAGTTATACACGTTCTACACATCAATGAAGTGCACATCCGGTATTTTTACCATCAATTGCAAAGTGTCAAATCAAAGAAATTTTATTCGGCACGACCCAATCTCTCTTTATATGTAATATTTACTATAATTTTCGTTTGTAATGTGTAGATACACAGGTGTATGTGTGTGTTTATAGTATATATTACCGAATAAGAACAAAGAGGAGGAAGTCGAGCGTGTTGCACCACGAATTGAATATTTACGAGTCTGCTCACGCTCATACTTCGTTCGGAATATATTGAACACAGCGAAAGGGTATATGAACATTATTGAGATCATAATTTGGGACCATCGTCTTGTAGTGAAGGATAGGTGTATTAAGGTGGGAGAATTAATTATGAAGTAATAAATTATGTAATACTAAAGATGGTTTTGAGTTGAAACATTTTTTCGGTTGATAAAAATAAATAAATTCATCGAGTTTATTTAGTTTGATAAATTTTTTTATTTTTAATTATTTATTTAGAATGTTAATGGAGAAATGTTTGAGAAGATATTTTTGATAGTTGAGTGGAGAAATAATTTTCTAGATGAGTTAAA
>JAQQBR010000003.1:1143396-1153813 GCA_030347285.1 Microctonus hyperodae | reverse complement strand
CTTTGAAACCCATCTATAACCCCTTAATAACATACAGAATAATTTTTTTTTATTAAATACTATCAACAAACTTTTTCATTTCACACTTGAAAGATGTTCCCAAACCTCTGTGTCCAACATCCAACCCAGACCAGCGTTGTTCCCAATGTTTAGCGTATGATATACTCATATCCCAAGGATAATCTGGGATTGGTTTTATAGTCACATACTCCACAGTCAATTGTCCTGTTTAATCAAATTAATCAAGTTTATAATTATCAATTTTTAAATTTAATATAAATAAGAATTATACAATGATATACCGATAGGTCTGTGCTTTGTGCTAGTTATTGGTATTGTTAGAAGCCCAACGCTGGCTTGCAATGTACTTGGAAGAATGTAGCTGAAGCCAATGTGTGTTGGAGGCGAATCACCGGGATAGCAACGTGATCCATAAGCATAGTAGTCAAGTAAATAAGCCTGAAAAAAAAAATTTATAAGCACAATTTGGAAATATAATTAATTAAACAATTGACAACATCGATAAATCTGCATTGTATGTTTTTTCTTAGCTCATCCACTATTTCATCTTGCTTCGACCGTGTGATTTTTGCAGTTTGCTGCTGAAGGCTAAAGGATATTAGATCAATTATTGGCATCTTTGACAACTTGTGGTCATCAAAGTGATTGTGTGTTTATAATAATTCATGAATATAACATGCAAATAATATTTTCAAAAAATAAAAAAGTTTTTTTTTTTCATGGCTCTATCATTCAATTTTTTTTTTTTTCTTTAAACATTCACGATATTTTGAATTGATTCATTTTGCAATTGCAAATATATTACCCGGGAATTTTGTTTATGTGAAATTGAGCAAATGACACCAGACCAATAATTGCCAAATGCTATTTTAGAATGAACTCATAGTTGACGCGATGCTCACACAGTACCTGCCATTATTTATTGATAAAAAAAATGTAAAAAAAAAAAATTAAATTAAACAATATATCCGATCAATTTACAATGGAAAAAAAAAATCAATCAAAGAATTATTACGACTTGACAGCATTATTCTGGCATTGGCTGCAATCGCAGTGACACGGACGAGGTTGTGAGCTAGAAAGTAATAGTGATATTCTAAAAGGATATAGGAGTGATGGGACTCTCACCATTTTATAAGACGCACACAGATGATTACGAGACGTGACAGTGTTGATATCGTATTTATATACGTCTATGAATAGTATTCATTTTTTTTTTTCATCATTTGGATGCACAGGAATTAGCTAAGACTCGAATAAATCTCAATGAAAAAATTTAAATTTAAATCCATCCGTTCATCCATTTATAACTGGCACATTACAATTAATAAATTGAATTTTCATTAAATTAATTTATGATTTATGAGAGCCCGCTGAGGATTTGGATATTGTTAGGTTTAAACGACAATCAAGACCATCATGTCTCTGTGCGTTGTCATTGTGACACAGACGAAAATTGGTAGAACGATGTTTTTAAGCATCAATAACATCAGATTGCAAGTTAGCATCATCAATTGCACCCAGTCTTGCGATTGGTATTTAGAGTTACCACCATTGTCGTCCAATATAATCCCATGATGTAACAGCATCACAACACAAGTCATCGTGGATGAAAGGGTTTAAGTCCAAGGACCCAATAGCTGCTGGACAAGTTTAATTATCTTTTACCAAAGTAATTGATCAATTATTATAAACGGATTTATTTATTTTTTTTTAGGTGACGTGGACCAGCTAACTCTCACGTGGACTAAACTGAAAACTAACATGATATGATAAATGATTGCATATTTTTCTTTTTTTTTTTCCATCTTATTTTGTGTTATTGTTTCATATTTTTTTTTTTGTTCATTATAACTATCGAATTATTTTTTAATTTGCTATTTATTGCTCTGATAAATCACTCGGGCACCCGTAGATTGATAATCCGATTCCTATTCCATACACCGGAAGATTAAATAATAAATGAGAACAGAGATTTGGATAACGATTGTGAATGGGAATTAAAATAACAATTATTTGAAGCCAAAAGATGTTCAGCAAGCAGACACTAATAAAATCACATTATCATAAGCAATAAATACCAAACTACTATTATTCGTTTGGACTCTTAAATAACGTTCATTTAATTACATCATTCAATCAAATGAATTAATATTATCCTACTTACAATTGTTTCTGGATATCGGACAGCAACGCTGAATACAAGAAATTCATCTTCTTCATAAGTACGACCGAATTGTTCTTGATATTTGAATGTCGCTTCCTCATCGTTCATGACCTGAATTTAATTCATTACAAATACAGTTTGTCAAGATAATACAAATATAAAAATCAAATCGATAATGAATTAAATGTTTACTCACACTTATTTCTGTAACACTAATGGCAGGTTGGTCTACTATATCTTGGGTGTCCATTGAAAGACTATCATCTACACAATCACCTGTGAACGGCGGAATTTCAACGGAATTATGCCTGACAAGATTTACTGGAGTCATCTAAAAATATATTTTACAATTAAATTGAAAGTTAATTTTGTTTTTTCTTTAAATAATCTAAAAATTATTTGTTTACTTTTATAAGTAATTTTCGATTTTGTAATCGATTTTTCCATATTTTAATCGGATTATTGAACAGCTTAAATTGTATAACAGTCTCATCTGTGAGCCATCCACGTTCAATCTTGCAGTATCCATTGTGATAACCGAATTTATCAGGATCAGGAATTGATGGTTCATTATTAAAATTGCTTGGTGCTAAAATTATATTTCCATTTATAATGCAATGATTATTATATTTTAATAATTATTTTCACTCACCATCTTTTTTTATGATTCTTGGTGTCATGTGTGTTTCCCATTTACGAATAATAAGCGTTTTTGCGCAATTCTTTGTACCATTTGGATGACATACGACTGCTATGAAATACCGAAATTCAATATCAGTATCAGATGGCAATGAAACATTCACCGAGAAAGTACGACCACCACTGTAACATTTAAATTTCAACACGAGCTCAATGACAGAAAAATTGTTTGAGAAATCAACTCTAAATATTTTAGAACTCTCATTAAATATATAAATTAACATTCAATTAAACAATAGTAAAAGAAAAATTGATACTTACTCTTCTTCTTTATCAAATAAATTATCAGAAGCTTTACTGTCTCCATCACCATGAAATAAATCATCGTTATCTAAAGGCGTTGAATTTTCATTGTGATGATTATGTTCTTGATGCAATTGAATAGCTTGATTATGATTCCATGCACCCAATTCAGGTAAATTACCCACTACATAAACCAATTCATTTTTCTCCAGTCCAGGTACCTATAAATATAATTAATTTGAAATTTTTCATGAATAATATAAATCAAATTAATTATTTCCTTTCAATTCATTCGTTATTTTTTTACCTGCACACGAAAGAGCCAGTCTCTCTTTGTTCCCTTCATATCAAAATGTTTGTGATTAGTTTTCTCTTTAGAACTTTCCCCAGGTCTTTTTTCTAAAGGATTATAAATTGGATTTGATATATTATCTGCAAATAAATATATAATTTGTTCATATCGTTCATGTAATGATTATTAAATTAATATTTTCTTTTAATTTAAATTCTTTATTGTGGATGTAACTATTCGTCATTTTTATTCATGGATTATTTCTTATTATTTTTTTGTATTGATTGACAATGAATATTACAGACAATGAACTTTGTCATTATTGTCTTACGCAATGCCAATTTACCATTAAAATATCAAGCACATTTAATTCTAAAAAATAATTACAATGACTAATAGTGTACAACATACAAAAAAGATTAAAGTCACACAAGGGTGATATTAAATTAACATAAAATATGTTTCACCCATAATTATTAATTAATTAATAATTTAATTATTTTTCTATTGTTGAAAGCAAAGATATATATTGTCAATTTATATTTTAGTGAGTGATTTCAACACAAATTATTTATTGTTTCTTCAATTTTAGTAATATCTTTGTTATTTTTTGGTATTTAATGCATCACTTTGCTTTTTTTTTTTCGTTAATTTTATTAAACAGTTCAGTTAACTTTGTGAAAAGTCATTTGTCTTCATTTTACTTGTAATTAATTTCTTTTGCATTGGATGATTTAAACATTCACAATATTGTACAATGTGCAGCCATGAAAAATTTTTATAAATTATGACTAAAGCAAATTCATAAATATATTCACTCGTTTTTGGAATTTTATCTCAATTTCATCACGCAGAATTATTTCAAGTTTTTGATATTGAATTTCACAATGTATTTTCTTCTCTCTCAAAGTCAAAGTATTTATTATATTTATCAAATTTCCTTTTTTTTTGCTAACACTGCAAATTTATTTTCATGCAAAACATAACCATTAAATTTTATCAAAATCTCAATTTTTATTTTAATTATTCAAATAATTTTCTTTCACCATGAGGTATAGCTTATAACGAATATATGAAAAATGCAATTAACAACACAATTTAATTAGCTTTATTATCGTCATAAATTATGTACATATACAAATAATTTTTATGAATTGAAGGAATTCGGATCTGGAATGCTTGGAACTGAGTAGTAAAAAGCAGTGTTGGTCGATCATGTACATAGTAAATTGCAGTGTAAAACACATAAACACATATATATGCAAATATATATACCAATATTACATATATACACATGCGGAAATCTATTAAAACTGTACAACATGGCAACATTGGTAGGTATCTATCCGGATCTACGTCATTATCGACAGTGGAATATGGCGGGATGGAAATGGGCGGGAATAATTCCAATTTTTAATTATTTCTTTTTGCAATTGAAATAAACTTGACTAACACAATTCAAATATTACTTATTAATAAATAAAATAACTATCAATACTGTAAATAATATTTTTTGAATCGTATTATTAATCATTTAAAAGCAAGGTTATGTGATATAAAAATTAATTGATATTAATATCAAATTAATTTTTGCTAGTAACAAATTGTATCATAGACCAAAATATATATAAAATATTTGACTGAATTTATCTCTCTGTGTGTATATAAATTAATTTGGCGGATAAAGTGATATCGAGAACAGGAAAATACTCGTTAAAAAAATTCTTGAATAACTGACCAAATGTTTAGGGGAACTAGTATTAACCTCAATAACGTTTCATAGGGATATTTCACACATGAAGTATACAATCAAGGACAAGATTATATTTTGATTCATAAATTTGAATTATTCATTTATAAAATAAATGTTACAAATAATTTAGCTATGGATATTACATTTTTATTCAATAAAAGAATATCACTGATTTCTTATGGTCATGCGCAGAACACGAATTTTGGTATATCATACAATATAGCACACTTATCATGTAACTCTCTTTACTGATAAAATTTTTGTATATATGAGCTCATATGTACATTATCACACGTGTTTATATCATTAAAATGTTGGTTAATATGCAATAAATAGGACAAGAAACCACAATAACATTTTTAAATAAACTAAAAATTATGACGATTTTTTATTTTAGGTTAGGAAGTTTCAAGTATCTAATTCAATTTATTATATCGTTGAATTATTGTTAATAATTTATAAATCATGTAAATAACTAGGAAAATAATTGATTAATTATTTAACGCAATTGATTTTTTTATATCTTTATACAAATATAATTTATAAAATGTTGTGAGTCATGAATGTAATTATTAAAAATATATTTCCAAGTCTGATGAAAGTTGTAACAGAATGAAAATATGGACTTTGTACCATCGTCAGACGATTGCAATATAATAATACTTCTGTTTATTTAGATATTATATAACAATATTATTTTATTTCACCATATGGTCTGACAAATTGTAAATTTTTTGGCTCAATTACATATCTCACATGTGACAATATTTTTCTTGGCAATGAACTTTATTTTCATCATTGCATCAATCATTAGTTCACAAGAGTATTTGCCAAATGTATAAAAATAATTGTTTGGTAATGATATTTTTCTAAACAATTCACAAAAGCATATATATAAAAAACAAATAGATATTAATTTTTTTTCTTCAACATTCTAGATGGAATCAATAAACATAATCAACTACAGATGTCCTTAAGCTGATTAGAAATATTTATATTTCCTTCAATAGATATGACCATGCTCTATATATTTAATTATTACTTGACCTCGAATAATTCAATTACGTACACGGAACAATCAGAGCAATCGCAAAGAAAAAAGTGTTAATCATTCAAGAGAAAATACAAATTTATATCAAATACAAACCATCACTTTGAATTAATATTAATTTAGTTTGCTGTCTTTCATAATAATCTAAAGATTATATTATATAATTATGAAATTACACTAATGTATAACACATTATAATTTAGATTTATCACAATGCTTGTGACAAATTAAATAATTAGCTGATAGATTTGCCTGGCTACATGTCAAGTTATCAGCAAAGCTAAATAGCCAAGGTGAAAGTTAAAAGAATTGGAATGTAGATAATAGAGCATAATATATATAATAAAAATAATCATTATATATTTATACAAAAAATGCGATGTGGAAATAACTATTTTAAGTTGTTTTCCAACTTCCGGGAAAAATTATTATTCTACTTTTAGTCGTGTATTTACACAATGACAATTGATTTAAGTATAATAAAACCATCATGTCATTGATATATTACAAAATTTCAATTTATTTTTCGACTATACCCACCTTAGTTTAGTAAAATTGTCTGCGAATGTCGACAAAGTCATTTGAACAACTCACAATTCATCTTAAATGAAATCTCTTTGAAATAATTTATAATCAAATAATAAAAATTAATTCAATCACTAATAAAATATTTTTTTAATTATGTAAAATGTGTAAGCCAAGCGCGTATGACTTGGCTGACGAGCTAAAGTGAACTAAACTGTCTGCTGTATAAAAGTGTACAAGAGCATTACACTCCAACTACATAAATTGGCATCGAGAATTGAAACTACAAATAAATATGCATATAAACAGATATTTAGTTGCAGTTAAATGGAAAATTGTTAATATACTTATGTAAATTAATTTCTAAATGTTTATGCTAATAATGGAAGACTCATTATTTTTTTCATTAAGAATTATTGATACTCAACATTTAATTGCTCAATTGTATTTATAATTAATTGAGTTTCTGCAATATAAAATAAACTTTATAATGTATATTAACTACGAAAATTAATAACGATCTCTAATATATAATTGTTGATGAAAATATTAGATAACGTTATCAAATTGTGTTTATAAAAAAAAAAAAATCCTGTGAGAAATGAAGAGCAAAATCAGCTGATAAGTTATTTACCATTGTCTGAGACGTGTTTGTTATTCTCTTTCTAAATGTATCAGCGTTGAAGATCGATCTGTAAACACATATTCCAACTGACAAAGCATAATGCAAAGCATAGATATAATATTTAAACATACTGGTATATACATGGAGATAATAAATTGCTTAAAAACAAAATAAAGAATAAAACTTTGTCTTTATGTACATTGAGAAATAAAAAAAAGGAAAAAATTTTACACACATATTTTATGTTATAAAATTATCGTTTACGCAATGAGGAAAAAAATATTTTCTATAATATACAGTCTTTGTAATTAAATAATTGAGGAATACTAAAAAAAATCCTGTCTCTCAATTGTTAATTTAAAAATAGGTCAAATAAATTTAATCCGATATAATTATAATTCTGTAGTGGCAACTCCCCAATATTGCTGCATTCGTGACGCATCCTGTTCAAGTGAATCTAATCCACCACGCTCTTGAATAACAGCAAAATCATATTCTAAATTGTATGGCATGAGCCTTTGTAAACTACCAAAATATGCAGCATTGGGTCCACCATTGAGAAATCTTCTTCCACTACCAAATCTCATAACTGGTGCTCGTGGCATCGGTGGATTAAATGATCTCGCGCTACCAAAACGCTTTGATAAAAATGGAAGATTTGCCAATTGAGGTGTAGATCTAGATTGTCCTCGTCTCAATGGCATTCTATTTAATGTATCCAATTCCTTATCAAATAACATGTGTGTATTTTGCTCAAGCATATATTCCCAACAACGAAATTGTTCTTCACTCAATGCCTGCGAACGTTCAGACACAGATTCTTCTTTTTGCGTTGAATTTTCTGGTATTATTACATTTTGTCGATTCTTTGTTGCAGCTCGTGATGCTGCACTTCCAACCCATGCACGACCTGATGTTTGTCGTGATTTAAATGTACTGTCTGTCGTTTGATCAGATTGTCCACTTGGTGAACTTCGATCGTCTGCAAATGGCGGACTTGTATTTTCTGTTGTTCGTAAATTTTTAAAATATCTACCTGAACCCGATCTCGACGATCTCGATCGATTATTCACAATATTTTTTAATACACCATTTAAATAAAATCCCTCATTGTTTGAATGACAACAGCATGGTGTTGGTGATTTGTGAGGTGGAGGTGGAACACAACAGGGACATGAACAACCTTTTTCTCCTTGATTGCGATTTTTCGTTACTGCTTGTCTTAATTCGCGCATAAGTTGATCTAAATCACCGGGACTTGGACCCGTTAATCGTACAACAATAATACTCAAATTGTCCTCAGCGCCATAAGCCTGTGCTAAATCTTGAAGTCTTTTTGCTGCTAGTACTGGACTAGCTTCCGCACGTGCTTCTCTGACCGCCTCTTGAATTGTCAATACTTCCCATAATTTACGATTGGCAATTATTACAAATTCATCATCGTCTTCCAATGCAATTTCATCAGTTGATGGATTGGGCACAACTAACGGAAACATTGCAGCATTGCCCAATTGATTTGTTGCTGGGGTTTTTTTTGGTGGCGCTAATACAAGTGGTCCAGCTGCACGACACAACACTGCCTTAGTTTCGCCAGATGATGCGACTTTAAGACAATATCTTTTTGGTCCATGTGAATATTGTGGCGTTGATAATTTCGTGATATGAATTAAAGTTGCATCTACTCCATATTTTTGGCCTTTTTCTTTTAGTTCACGATGAGCTGATAGTAATGTATACTTTAAATAATCCTTCGACGTTTCTCTGATTGTTCTTTCTTCAAGTAATAATCGTGGAATCATTTCTTGAAGTGCTCCAGGCGCTTCTTGATTTGTACCACCATCAAAAATTCCAAACAAACCCTCGACATTGCAGAATGACGGCATTCGTACTTGTGAAATGAATAATCTGTAAGTATAAATTATATTTATTTATTTATTTTTTGTTGGTAATTTTAATTTATTTATTTTTTTGCATACTTTTCACGTGTTCCAGCAGTTTCGGAGAATCCTAACCTCCATGGTTGCTCTGGCCCTTTTTCTGAGCTTACAATTTCTTGCTGAAGTGGATGAGAAGGTAAACTAGGTCGATTTTGTCCGGATACGTCAATCAATGACACTGGCCTTTGGGATCGATAAACTTGGAATTGTCTTGGGTCTACATGTAAACGAGAATTGCATGATATATCTAGGAATTGTAATTGCGGTGGGACCAAAGTTGATAAATTTACACGATCTAATTGATTATGAGCCAAATCTAAAACCTGAAATTGAAAACATTTTATTTTTTATTTATTTATTTATTTATGAATTTATATAATGTATATAATTTTTTCGTTCAATTATAGAACTGGTATTTATTCATTGCTTACCATTAACGATGTGGTTTTACTGAATGTAGGACAAGTTAAGAGTCGATTAGAGTGTACACGTAGTACGCGCAAATGTTGTAGATTTGCTACATTGTCTGGAAGGTATTGCAGTCGATTACCTGACAGTAATAATTCTTCTAAATCAGGCCAGGACGCTATACAACTTTAAATAAATTTTCTTATTATTCATCTTGAACATTTTATATTTAATTACATTTTTAAACATAATTTAAAGAGCTATACTAGTGTGAAACTTTGAAAATATCCTGTGAAATTTTCAAGACAGTATCTCTAATTTTATTTTACAAAAATCGTTAGTTTTTTTAATCTGTATTGTAGTAATTATTTGAATATTTTTTGTTATTTAAATGAGGGATGAAACATTTTTCAATATAAAAAATATTTTTAAAGTCTTTGAAAAAAATTAATTTACATCCCCAAATCGATTGTTATTGATGTGTAATAAAGGAATAAAGTATATTAATTATTTTCATGAATATATAAAATTTATATTTGTTTATAAGCTGATGCGGAATAGTTCAAAAAATCTCTTTCAATATTTAATCACGTTTTTCTTGAAGTAACAATTTTGAAATTTGCATTAAAAAAATGATCATTTTTGTGACTAAAAAAAAACGACTATTTTTTTTTATAACTACACTATTTTGTTAAG
>JAQQBR010000003.1:915698-932979 GCA_030347285.1 Microctonus hyperodae | reverse complement strand
CCCCGACCAGCAACACTCGCTTTGCTCGTGCTGCAAATGTCGGGCAGGCATCGGGTTTTCTCGATGCAATTTTATTAATAAAATTGCGAATTCGCACTTTCGATCGGCTATAAAGAAAAATCGTATACACCACACGGGCAGAAGTTTGAAATTCCTGCCCTTGTAGTGTAATATACTAATTTCACGAATTTTATCATGAGAAAAATTGTAGATTCTTACAATTTTTTAATTATAAAAATAATAATTTTAAAGGCTGCTATATCTGATTTGGATTCAATCATCTGAAATGAAAAAACTGAACAGATATCATTAAAGTAATGTATAATCTAGTCATTAACCAGAGGAATAAGACAAAATAAAATTTTTTGCAAAGTTGTTGGGTTCCAAACGAAGCGAAATAACTATGAAAAATCGATTTTTTTTCTTGAGAAGACGCCATTTTTGCAGAAAATTTTATTTCGTTTATTCCTCTAGTTAATGAATAGATTATAAATTATATTTTTAGAATTAAAAAATTTAGAAATACAATTAAAATATACCAGAATATGTGTACAAATTTTAACTTTAATGAATCTAAAATTTTTCTCAGGAAAAATCACTTTTTTTTAGCTCTCTTAACTGTATAGAACTCTAATTAATATTTTATATTTTTATTTTATTCAGATGTTTATGGCGATAACACGTCAAGTTTTACGCACAAAGAAAGAACGAAAAGAACGTCAAGCCAGTCAGACTAATGAGACAGTTAATTTGAGAAAAAATACTAAGCAGCATAGAAAAAAATGTTGTTAGCAGTTTTACATGTTGCATTTTGATGAATATTTGAATAGAATTTCTTCGGTTTATAATTCTGATGTACGATATAAATGTCATTCGAATGAATGAACTGTAGTAAAAATTGAAGAATGAATGTTGGGCAGGACTCGGCTATTACACAATGGAAAAAAACGCTTTAAAGTGTCATAGGTTTAATTAAAGTTACAAATTGTGCTCATTGGCTCCGAATGTGTCATAGCATTATTCTTAATTCTGTGTAAATGGTGGCGATCGCGTTATTTTACGCGTGAATTTGTAATAAATAATGATATTAAGAAATAATATTGAGTGAGATTGCGTCGCGGCGCATGATTAAAATTCTCTCATTGTAGTAATATAATTAATTGAGAACAAATGAATCTACATTAACCTGGACGATTAATGAATTATTAAATGAAAAAAGAATTTTCAACTGTCGAATTATTTAAAACTATACACATTTTTTTTTCGATATAAATAATAAAAAAAAGTTCAATTACTATTTGTAAAGTGTTATCAGACATTGTTTTAATAATAAAAAGAAATTTTTTTTTAGTATTTTAAAATTGATACAGTTTGTGCACAAATATTAATGTCATATATTCACTATAAATATTTAAATCAGACTTTGAATAATTTGCAAAATTATTTACATAGACTTTGAAATAAAAATCGTAAAATATACAGCTAAAATATTGATAAAATTTTTCATTAATTCAATTTTTATCCACGAATGTGATAGCGTAAAACAAATAATGCAGCCGTATAAAATTGCTCAATAATCCGATCAATATTATAAATTAACGTCAAAATCAATATGACATATCATGCAATTAAATTATTAATTTGCCGAAATTACATCAAGTATTACAATTATAATTATACATACACAAAACGTTTACTGTTTACTATAATAAACAGGATTTTATATTATTATCCTATTTACTTTGTCTTATTATAATTAATTTAATCTTGACGATTTTTATTTCTATTATAAAACAAATAATAAATTTAAAGATTCATAAACAAATTTTAAACAGCAACGGTACTAAAGACAAATACAAGACATCCAAAAGTAAGAATTGAACCGTGTGCAATGGTCGCACTACCTTCCCATCCAGCTTGAGTGTAAACGGTATTTGTACCTTCTTGATCTATTACCGAACACTTGCATGAAATTCGATCACCATTTAAAATTGATGTTGATCTATTATTATGTTTCGAAATATTATTTAATCCATCATATGATTTCCAATTATCTGGTACTAATCTTTCATCTGTATCTTGACGTTGTTTCATCGACAAACTTGTACAGTCACAAGAATAAAATACATTATCAACAGTTGTACCGTGCTCACTATAATTAAGTAATTCATAGCGTTTTGTTGTATCATCAAAAAAAATCACAGCGTGTTTAGACGAGACACACTCACAATTACCATAAACAGACAATAAAACATCACAATTAGCACCAGTACCAATAGTGAGCGTTCGTCTAACCATTAATGCAGGTGGTCCTGGTTTACGACTTAATGGAAATAATGCTGCTCTAGCTTCATATTGATTATTTATGTGCACATAATCTTCACTAAATGGATCCAATATTTGTTCAAGTCTTTGTTCAGCTAAAGCTTCAAGAACTGGTCGTTCTAATAATTGAATTCCTTCTTTTATCATACAACCAAATTTATTTTTTGTTGAATTTTCTTTCAATATTTTCTCTCCATTTTTTTCATCTGTTTTAGAATTCAGCGAACTATCTGAAGATATTTTTTCCTCGTTTACAACATCAGTAGCATCAATATCCATTGTGTTTGAATCATCATTATAAATGTATTCATCTTTTAAATCATTGGAGATATCTGTAGATTCTTCATTAGAACAATGATTTTGTGTGGTAGTTTCAT
This sequence comes from Microctonus hyperodae, assembly GCA_030347285.1. Classification (NCBI taxonomy): domain Eukaryota; kingdom Metazoa; phylum Arthropoda; class Insecta; order Hymenoptera; family Braconidae; genus Microctonus; species Microctonus hyperodae. Next base: position 930,277 of record JAQQBR010000003.1, on the reverse strand, counting down.
GGCCATTTATTTCATCTTGAGTGTGGATATTTGGTCGCATAATTCTATTTACTCGATAAGTATTTATAGAATTTAATTCAGGTGGATTAGCATAATGATATTTAACTGTAGTTGGTACTTGTACAGTTGTTCTTCCATTCACAGCGAGTTTTACTCGAAATGGTGGATTTATAGAGTATGCTTTTCTTAAAAATTCAAGCTTTACTGCATGATGATCAATTCTACGTGTTGCAAATTGATCCCACAATTTAAGACGTGCAGTGGCATTGCATGATTGTACAAGATTTTGATCGATAAAATGATTTGGATGATTTGGACACATCCATCGTCCACTGGGAAATGCTGTAAGCGGTGGATCGAGACAATCTTGATGAAAATACAATGGACAATAATCACATGCAATCAATGGCGCTTTCTTACAACTTTTACCACATTCAAAACAGAGTCTTGCTGGAAGTGGTACCATTAAACCAGAATCTAAACAATGACTCTTTCCATTATTACACGTTGAATTTGTTTGCTTTCCACGTTTGCCCAATGTCACAGCGTCTATTTTATCTGTTCCAGGAAATGTTAATGGCAATCTTAATTCTCTTGGTAGATCAAATTCACGAGGATTTATTAAAGATGCTGCTAAAGCAAGTACTTCAAGAGCAGATTTTTTTTTTCTTTTTTTATTATTATGCTTTTCCCTTGTGTCTTTCTTTGCACAACGACAAGCGTGACAAATCCATTCACCATGTGGAATATCCGATGGTTCTAATGGTGGATCACTGAAAGAATATTGTAGAAATAATTTATAATTCATTTTAAAGCTGATAGATTAAATATTAATATTATCCATACTGGCATTGTAAATGAAATGAAGCTGGACATTTGTCGCAGCATATAAGTTCTCCACCATCTCTGCAAGCATCACATGAATCTCTATTGTGACCTCTGCCAGGTCGTTTGAAATATGGATGTCGTTTTTCATCTTTATCTTTCTTTGATTTACTTGTCTTTGACTCTTCAGATATTGGCGGTGCTATCAATGCTTGGATTTGCTGAAAGAAAATGAATTTAAATTAGAAATGTTATAAACTGATGATTTAATATATTTATATTTAACTTACTGGCATCAGACTACCATTGAAATGCAAATTATGATCAACAGTACTCATTTTGTTTAATTTTTTGTCTCAATTCAGTATTTAAATATTGTTTGGAATGTTATAACACTAATTTTCTTGGAAAATATTCAATCTAACAATTGAAATTAATTGTAATGTTCAATATATTTGTAAAAAAATATTGGAATGAAACCAAATATAATAAATAGTGTATAAACTATACAAGTTTCGATATATATGTACAATACTATACTATATGTAAATACAAAATATAGTAATAGTGTGTGTCTATTATTACACACTAGGATTTTTTTTTCAGTTTTAGAAAAAAAAATTCAAACCGGTAAAAAAATATTTTTTATTAATATATTATCTCTTTTAAAAAATATTTTATTATAATTAATTGATTATTTTACCGAAATAATATACACAAGTATTGTTGTTGTTATATTATTTAATACGCATGCGTATTACATTTTCATTTTATATTCCCTTGTCGGTAAAACAGATCGCAGTTTGTCATAAACATATACTATACATATTTTGTAAATAGAAAAATTGATTTTTCTCTATAAACAAATTTATATTTTTTGATATTAATATCGAATTATACATTTGTATTATTTGAGAAAATGAAATAATATATTATTTATCATTTATTATCATTGTTTATATGTAAAGATAATTTTTTTTTTAGGTTATCTTTTATTTTTATATGCATTTGAATTCAGGGGCGTAAGTGCTGCCATCTACAGTAACGGTTGTTGAAGAAAATGGTGTTGAATATCACACAAAATATTATAATCCCAGTTTATATTGGATTGTGATGGTATAATGAGAAATATTATTCAGTTTCCAAGCAAATGGCGTCTTACAGGTGGAGTTTGTTGCGTCAAGTTTCGAAAAATGATGAATGAAATGTGAGATTAATTGTAATTCACATTGAAATCAATATTCAAATCGAACGTAGTATGTATACTTTAATGATTAATATGTATTTTATAATTACACGTACACAAATTCCTATAATTTTCTTTGTTATTTCTTAGGCGGGATATTGATATGTAAACAAACACAACACCAGAAAATTTTGATGCATCTGAAAAACATTGAAATTCATGGAAATTAAATGCATTAAATAACAAATAAATATAATTAATTAAACATTATTACAGTAAAACATATTACCACAACTATTTAATTTATTTTTTGTTACAAAATTTCAAGTTATATTGAACGTGTTTGTAATAAAATTTGCGACATCACATGGTACACACGCACATACACACAAATGCAAGCGGTAAAATGATACAAAATAATATTTAATTATCATTTAATAATTTAAGCTTTTGTAATATAGATGAAAATATGAATGAAGCAAGCGGTGGAAAACAAGAACCAATTAATACAACTTCAACTTGGGATGTTATATCAAATCAGTCAATATCATCGGTAGCAGGGACAATGCACCATCATCATCTTCATCATCATCATTCTTCAATCATGCAACAAGAATCAGGCTCAGCAATGAGTCAAGTAATTGTACCAACTCCAGTGAAGCTTCAAGCACAAATTATGCCACCAGCTCCAAATATTGTTGATCATTTAACACCAATGGTGCATTTATCACAACCAATGTCTCAAGTAATTAATGAATTGTATGAATATTAGGGTGGATCAAAAAAAGTGATTATTTTTTTTTGAGTTCTGCCAAATATCTTTTAAATGGTTAGATTTATGAAAAAAGTACAAGAGACCTTTTTTGTAGAGCGTCCGATTTCCTATAAAAATATGCATTTCCCATTTGATAATAATCACTTTTTCAGTAAGTTACAAAAATAAGAAGAAAAAAAATTTCTTTTAAAAATTCTCAAACTTTGACCTCGAATATCTTTCAAATGGTTAGATTTATGAAAAAAGTCCAAGAGACGTTTTTTGTAGAGCGTTCGATTTCCTTCAAAAATATGTACTCAAAATTTGATAAACAATTTCGTCATTATGAGATATGATGTTTTGAATATGAGACATGAGTAAAAATGAAAAACGACGATGAGGAGGATGTTCCTATTAATATTAAGAGCTCATACTTGGTATATATTCTCTAAATGTGTCCAGGAACCAATTTTTCTGTAGCAGAACTGAAAAAAAAATCACTTTTTTTAGCCCACCCTAATAAATATTTTGATTAATCATTATATTTTAATTAAATTATATTTATTTTAATTTTAGGGCGCTGCAATAGGTGGATTTTCTGATGGAGAACTTTCGCAAGAACTTCAACAGCAGGGTTGGAAAAAGTTTTGGAGTAAACGTGAAAATAGACCGTATTTTTGGAATAAACTTACTGGCGAATCTTTATGGGTGATGCCACAACTTAAACCACAATTTGATCCAATTACTGATCCACTTGGAATTTGTGGTGGAGCACCAGTGCCTTTGGGAAACGGTCCATTACCTCCTGTAACACCTGGTGGCTCTCTTAAACGTCGAGCATCTGAGGATGGGAATAATCCAACTGGTGGTGTGATTAAAAAATTCATATTAGCTGGTCCATGGGATCTTGAAGTACCAACGAACGTAATAATTTATGAACGAGCTCCATCTAATTTACTTCATATTCATCCAGATGCTGAAGCATTACGTTGTAGTCTTTTATCAAAATTACGTCAATGCTATCAAGAACTTTGTCACACACGTGAGTCTATAGATGATCCAAAAGATTCTTTCAATCGATGGTTAATGGAACGTAAAGTTATTGATTGTGGTTCTGATCCTCTATTACCAAGTCAATGTTTTCCTGAGATATCAATGTCAATGTATCGTGAAATAATGAATGATATTCCAATTAAAATTGTGCGGCCAAAATTTACTGGTGACGCAAGAAAACAATTATCAAGATATGCAGAAGCAGCAAAAAAAATGATTGAATCAAGAGCGGCGTCATCAGAAAGCCGTAAAGTTGTTAAATGGAATGCAGAAGATACATTTCAATGGTTAAGAAGAACTGTTGGTGCAAATTTCGATGATTTTCAAGATCGATTGGGCCATCTTAAACGTCAATGTCAGCCACATTTAACAGAAACAGTTAAAGCTAGTGTCGAGGGTATTTGTCTTAAAATATATCATTTATCTACCGAGTATGCAAAAAAAGTAAAGGATAAAAATAATCAAATATTAAAAGACAATGGACTTGGTGATGTTATACCATTGGGTGGTCCTGCTAGTACTCAACGTAAAGTTTGGTGTTATCCAGTGCAATTTTCTCTGCCTGCTCCTCGTTTACCTCAAGTTGACTATTTACCAGAACGCGAGCAAACAATATTACGTTATCATGGTGATGCAATGTGTATCAATAATATTCATTTAACAAAATTGGAGCATCTTTATAGGTACAATTGTTTCGATGATAAAAAATTCGAGATGTTTTTACCGCGTGTTTGGTGCGCTTTAAAGCGTTATCAAACTTATCTTGGTTTAAATGAGGGTCACGCTACTCAAATGGCATTGCCAGTTACTGTTTTTGAGTGTCTTCAACGATGGTTTGGTGTGACTTTTGAGTGTTTTGCATCGCCATTCAACAGTTATTTCAGACAATATTGCTCTGCATTCGCTGATACAGATTCATATTTCGGTTCAAGAGGACCATTTTTGGACTTTAGGCCAGTCACTGGATCATTTGAAGCCAATCCACCATATTGTGAAGAGCTCATGGAAGCAATGGTTAATCATTTTGAAAGACTTTTGTCTGATTCAACCGAACCACTATCATTCATCGTATTTCTCCCTGAGTGGCGTGATCCAGCGCCGAATGCACTAATTAAACTCGAGGGCAGTCATTTTAAACGCAAACAAGTTGTTGTACCTGCAATGGAACACGAATATAGACATGGATTTCAACATATATTACCCAAGTAAATAAATAATATCAATATTAAAATTATCATTGATTAATTTCATTATATAAATTAATATAATTTCATTTTTGTTTTTTATTATAGAGGTGAAGTTAATATCAGAGCTGTTCATGGTACTCTTGTGGTTTGGTTACAAAATACAGCAGGTACTGCTCGATGGGGACCTACTGACGAGCGCGTTGAAGCACTTTTAGAAGCATGGAGACCTGGTAGAGAAAGAGAACGTGATCGTCAAGAGCTTTTGTCACCACCTCGACAATTAACTCATCAAACAATCCCATCTACTCCCATCCCATTACCCCCAAATTGTTCCTCTACATTACCCACAAATTCTGTAGCTGCTGCTGCTGCTGCTACATCAGTACTATCAACGTCCATTCCCATTCCTCATCCAACTACCAGTTTAAATACAATTGTATCATCACCAACAACAAGTTCACCTGCATCACCAATGTCAACACTTGCAGCACATCCAATTTAATTTATCATTGATATTATTGGTAAGAATGAAGTTTATATTTCATAATTTGTCCATTGATTATTCTATGATTTTTTAAAATTGTATATAAAATATCGAATGCAAAATTTGTTTATTAAAATAATTAAATTTAATTCAGTAAATATTTTTAATTAACGAATTGTTAAATACAAATATTATTAACTTTATATGTTTTGTTATAAAAAAATAACCTTGGATAGTTTATCATTTTATTTTACATTATTATAAATATATTAAAAAAAAAAAAAATATTATAATTTACATCCACACAATTATTTCATTCTATTATTGCAGCTAGTTTACATCATGGAGATTACATACATACGTTTATATATGTGAATGTATATATATATAAAAAATTTGAACAATAATATCTACGAGCATATATATAAAATATATATGGTAAAGCTGAAGAGAATAATTCATTTATTGTCATGATGAAAAATTATTGTCAAAGGAGACAAAATCGTTACAATAATATGGTGGTGTATCTATTATATAGGTATACATATAAAGAAAATAGATTGTACGTCAATTCTGTATGCTTCAAAATGTTGAATTGTTTATTTAGTAATGTTATTATATGTGATAAAGATGAGATAAAAATAAAAAATCGCCATCTAAATAATTTTTCGCGAAGCATGCAGATGAAATCGAATATGAAATATACTTGCCGTGCAAGCTAAAAAATAATGGACTTAATATTAAAATTAAAAATAATATTGCGATGAGATATATTAAGAGAAGAGAAGTAAATGAGAATGATGGATTATTAATAAGCAGCAAGATGGAAAATTTTAATTGGGGAAAGTGAAAGAAAAAATAAGATGCTATCTAAAATAACAAGCCTAATAAATTAATATTCATGTAATATTATTTACAGTTTGTGTAATAGTCATATTTTTACTGGAATTATCTATTAATTATGTTTTTATCTATTACTAATTGTAGAGTATTAATTTACATGTTTATTTATAGTTCATTATTGACCACACTTGTTAGCGCTATTAAACTGAATATTTGCATAGCACCAAGAAAATTCATTTCAAATTAAAAGTCTCAAAATTTATATTAATATAAGTATGGCTGCATTTTTGAGTAGATTAATTATGGATATGAAAATATTTTCATATGCAGAAATATGCACAAAAATTCAATGATTTATCAGTAATTTTAGTTGGAATATTTTTGATTTTATATATTACATTATGATGGTATTGAAAAAGTGGAAAGAAAAATTAACGCACATTTATTTGTAAGATTGTGGAATATTACATTAATTTTTTTGTGCAAATTATTATATGTATGATAGGGTGTTTTATTTTTGGGCGATATTTTTTTTTTGTTTGTTCTACCTGAAAATTTGATAATTTATAAAAAAAAATGTATATATATATTCTCGTTTGGGGAAAAATTTTGAGTTAATTAGAGATTTTACTCTTTAAAAAATTCTAAACAAATAATAAGATGAATTTTTTTTTTGGTATTTAAAATTTTTTCTTTGGAAAAAATGAATGAATATTTTTTTGTAGGGTATTAAATTTGCTACAAAAAAGTTCCTTAGTGCAAATGTACTCTACGACTAACAGTTTTTGAGAGCTGAGAAGATGAAAGTTAATTATAATTGACAACAAAATTTTCTTTAAACTGGAATTTATTGATCTGACATTAATTATTATCTTACAAAAAACGCAATAAAGCCATTAAATTGTTAATTTTAAAAACTACTTTCAATATTCACGAAATAAATATAGATTTTTCATTAATAATTACTACGAAATTATAATATTAATAAATTAAAATTTCCGTTTAAATTTTCTTCAAATCCAGTTTATCAATTATAATTAATATATTTTCTTCTTTCTATAAATCATCAGATTTTCCGGTAGGACAAAAAAAAAATATCGCCTAAAAATAAAACACTCTAATATATAAATTTTCATTATCATTTGTTGTGAAAAAAAATAAGTGATAGAGCAAAATAAATATATGTATATACACATATGTATACAGAAATTAAAAATTTTAATACGATATAAATTGTATATTAAAAAAAAAAAAAAATGTAATTAGAAATAAATAAGTTGGCAATACATATTAGTAATTGTTCTTCATTTTTTATTTAATCTATCTGTTGATTGAAATATCAGTGATATGTTATTATTGTAAAGATATTTGTTTTACATTTTAATTTTTCATATATATCACATGTATTTACATATTTTTTAATTTGGTTTCAACACGATCAACTAAATCTTCAGGCCGATTTCCATGGAAAACTATATCATATACATCTTTTTCTTTAACATCGTTGATTAATTTATTTAATACTAATTTTGCTCGACAAAGATCGAACAAAATATGATTTATTCCTAATTGCCAAGTATCAAAACTTGTATAAGATGTTCCTTTATTAATTGTATTTAGGCGATTTTCAATGATGAATGATATAAAATCATAAAATTGTGAATAATCCATTCCATGAGATGCTTTTAAAACTACTTGGCAATGAGTAAGCCAATTATCCATATTACAACAATCTTCAATTTCTTTCATAACAGCTGACAAAGCTTTTTTTAATTCCTTCCATATATCCAAAATATTACAACCATTAATCCAATTATGATTAATCGATATTGTATCTTCCTAATAGAGAAATAAATAAATGGAAATAATTTAAAAAATAATTTGGTATGTTTGTGATTGAAGTGTATAATAGATTAAATAATTTTAAATACTAACTAAATTCCAAACTTGATGATGCCATCCAGAAGGCACAAATACGATTTCACCAGGACCTTGAATTATTTCTAATGAATTTTTACAATGATTAAAAACAGAATTATTGTCCTCGGAAAAATTTATATCATAAGGTAAATGTCCATAAGCATCGTAAAGATTATTTTCTTCTCCTGGTGGGAATAATAACCAACGTTTTTTTCCAACAATGTTTGCTGACCAACTGTAGGATTTGAAAACATCAACGTGCAATGGAGTCCTGGTAATATGGAAAAAATAATTTCTGTTAGTTTGTTATTGATTTAATTATTGTAAGTGTTTATTGGGGTGTTTTATTTTTAGGCGATGGTTTTTTTTATTGTTTTACCTGAAAATCTGATGATTTATGAACAAAATAAAATATTCACGCTTAGAGAAAAGTTTATTGAAAGGTTTACAATTTTAAAAATTCGATTTTTCATATGAATAATATGAGATAAAATTTTTTTTCGGCTTGAATAGTTTTTTGTAGGACATTAAATTTTAGGATTAACAGTTTCCGAGTTGTAGAGCTGGAAAGGTGAAAGTTAATTAAAATTGGTAAGAAATTTTTTTTAAATTGGAATTTGTTGATTTGACATTAATTATTTATTTTACAATAAACGAAATCATAATACTAATGAATTAAAATGCAAATATTTGATATTTAAAATTTTTGTTTCCAAAATTAACAATGTAATTAGCTTTATAACATTCATTGTAAAATAATAATAAATATCAAATCAATAAATTTAAGCTAAAAGAAAATTTGTTGTCAATTATAATTAACTTTCACCTTTCCAGCTCTACAACTCAAAAACTGTTGGTCTTACAGTGCTTGCACTAAGAAACTTTTTTTGTAGCAAATTCAATGCCCTACAAAAAAACTATTCATTCATTTTTTCCAAAAAAAATTTTTGAATACCAAAAAATCGAATTGAAACCAAAAAAAAATTTATCTCATTATTATTCATATGGAAAATCGAATTTTCGAAAGAGTGAATTCTCTAATTAACTTTGAATTTTCTTCCAAGTAGAAATATTTTTTCTTTCTTATAAATTATCAGATTTTCAGGTAGGACAAACAAAAAAAATATCGTCTACAAATGAAACACCCTAGTGTTCATATACAAGTAGTATTCATTCAACTACCATGATCCTTTAGGTCCCATGTACACAAACATATAATCATCAGATAAATCTGAGTGAGCCAAATAATATTCATTAAGCCAATCAGATGCAAAAAATTTGGGCACTTGATATATTAAACTATTTGGATTATCTCTCAAACAATGCCAATCCTTCAAATACAATACTGGCATATCTCCAGGATAATTTTTATTTTTATATTCTTGCCAATAATCCATGAATTTTTCAATTGTCATTGTATTTTTCAACTGTGCATTATAGTATTTTACTTTACAATTGGCTACTGGAACTTGACAATCACCTGTAAATTACACATATAAATATACAAATTTTTTATCTATTAAAATATTTATATCAAATTTAATACCATAAAGTTTTTTGAGTTGTTTGAAATTTGGCGCGTTATTTATCCTCCATTTTTGTGCACATGGCCATTTATCTGTAATGCCAGATTGAAACACGCAAGGCCGATTTGGTAGAAGATATTGTGTAAAAAATAAATCATATGTCATTGATGTACTCATTTTTTCATGAAATCTTATTTGTACATCAATATTATTAGGTTCTAATGACGTTGTGTCGTTTCCATTTATTTCGATAACCTCCATAATTATAATCACTGATAATATACATATGTAACAAGTAAAACTTGCTGTATGAGCAGCACTAACAACATGTACTGGCGCTCTGTGCGTCCATTCCTTGATTCTTTATGAACTAGTTACATGTATCAATCATCATCTCCAAAGTAATCAATTGGACGACAGGACCAATATTATTTAAATTAAATAAATAATTTATGTATATGAATGTAGCAAATAATAGTTGAATGTATTTTAATAAATTAAAGTTCAATTAAAATATGTAGATTAATGCCTTCTCCGATGATTCATAAGTGATTTTATTGATGATTTGTACGGTTTGAAATTTTCCAACGGTTGTTTCATGGTAGAAATCAAAATGAATGGGAATTCTGAAAATTATTAAAATATATAAATACAAAATTTGTAGAATTAATATATAAAAATATAAATATTGATATGGATAATAATTAGGTAAATAAAATAAATAGAATTAACTTTATACTTCTGTTTGATAATTTATTAATTATTTGAATGATAATATATTATAGGTTATGTTTTCATAGCGGAAACTTTTTCATTCACTGTTGATAAAATACCGATAGAGTAAATAATTTTTTTAATTTTGAAATTTAAGTTGATATAAATTTGTAGAATAAAATTAAACAATAATCTTTTTATTTTATAGATTATTGTATTCACACACAGAAAAAGTTTATTAAAACACTTTAATTTGATAATAAATAAATATATACTCAAATTTAATAAACGTTGGGAGAATTTGGCGCAACTTTGTAGTTTTTTTTTATTGTTTATTTACAAATCACGTGATTAATATTCATACTGACTTTCAATGATCATTTATGTATATTCGATAATCCAAATTTAAAGTATTATGCGAAAAATTAATTGATATTTGGTTTATTTTTTCGAATATTAACAAAGAATAAATGAACATAACCTCAATTATAATCTTATAACACATCATGGGCCGACCTTATAAACGTTTTGGTAAAAATTACCGCACAAATTATGCTCATCTAGTAACAAAACGTTCAGGTTTAGATCTATTATATTATTAATACATTTTAATTTAATTAAATGAATATTAACTTTCAATGATGAATAATTTTTTAGCTGCCGAACCAAATGGAGCTGATGGTCCCACTAAGGATAAAGATGATTTGATAAATTTGGATGATCCATCGCTAAATGTCTACAGCTTAACTAAAGATTCACATTCAGATTATTATGGCACCAAACTATACTTCAATGATGAAAGTTAATAATAATTCTATTTATCCATACAAAATTCTCAATATTCTTATAATCAAAAGTTGAATTATTTTAGATATCACCAAAGATGTGTTGTTAATTCGTAAAATTAAAGCAGCAGAAAATTTTATGGACAGGAATCCTGATATAACAACAATAATACCACAAAAAATAGGACCAGCATTTAATATTAATATTGATCGTTTTAATAATGATGAACAATTCATCAATGAATGGATTACTTTTGAAAATGATCTACAAGATAAACCTCGGGAAACTTTAAATTGTTTGGGACTTGCACTGCATCAAATAATTGTTAAAACAGCACCAAAAGATGATAGTAATAATTCATTACATATAAAAAATCTTCCCATGATACGTGCGAAGATAATAAATTATCGACCTGTTATTCCTGTTAGCGAAATAAAAGTAAACAATTATGGAAAATTAATATCTACAAGAGGCTGTGTTATAAGAGTTGGTCGAACTCGTCATTTAGCACAATGGATATCATTTGAATGTATTAAATGTAATACATATAAAATTGCTAAACAACCAGATGGTATTTATACAGTACCAAAATCATGTGATAATTGTGGTACAAGTAAATTCGAACCAAAGCTTGATTCACCTTACGTTAAAACAGTCCCATTACAAATTATTAAATTACAAGAGCATTTAGAAGCAATGCATGTAAGCTAACATAATTATTTATTTGTATAATATTCTATTCTATAGTTATCATCAATTTATTTATTTATATTTCAGGACGACAGAGGGAAAATGCCACGAATAATTGAAGTTGAACTTCTTGATGATTTAGTTGGTATTTGTGCACCTGGTGATGATGTTACAGTTGTAGGAATTATTAAAGTGGGTTCGATAATTTCTGCACATTTGTACTAGAATAATTTACATTACGTCTATGACAATTTTTATATAAATAATTTTGTTGAATAATATTATTAGGTTCGTAATATTGATGATGGAGCACGGAAAGGCAAAGATGCTCTTGGACCTAGTGCTTTATACATGGAGGGAGTATCAATAGTTAATAATAAAAATAAATCACAAAGTAAAAATGCTACAGGCATGGAATTGGATATGAGAGATTATTTTTGTATTAAAGTAAGCAAAGAAATATTGAATTACAATTATAAATATTCTAAACAAAATTATTATATTTATTTTGATTCGTTTTTTTTTTTCAGGAAATTCACGATAATCCTGACGTCTTTTCATTGCTTATTCGTTCCATGTGTCCTGCTATTTATGGACATGAGATGATAAAAGCAGGATTATTGTTAAGTTTATTTGGTGGTAGTACCAGTCAAACATCACCACGGGATGATATTCATGTATTAATGGTCGGTGATCCAGGACTAGGAAAATCACAGTTGCTTCAAGCTAGCACACGTCTTTCTCCTCAGGGTAGAAATAAATTATGTGAATATTCGTATTGAATCGACGGAATATTTATTAATAATGAATTATTTATTTGTTTATGAGCTAGGAGTTTATGTTTGTGGTAATTCAAGCACTTCATCGGGATTAACGGTAACTTTATCGAAAGAAAATGGCACAAATGATTTTGCTCTTGAGCCAGGAGCATTAGTACTTGCTGATAAAGGTTCTTGTTTAATTGACGAGTTTGATAAAATGCCAACACAACATCAAGTAAATATTTGGCATTAATTTGATTTTTATTCTTTAATTATTGTCTCATTTAAATTATTTTATACAGGCTTTATTGGAAACTATGGAACAGCAGAGTGTAAGTGTTGCAAAATCAGGGATTATTTGCTCGCTTCAAGCAAGAACATCTATTATTGCAGCTGCCAATCCTATTGGCGGTCGTTATGATGTTTCAAAATCTGTTATGAATAATTTAAATCTCAGTCAACCGTTGCTGTCTCGATTCGATTTGATATTTTTGCTTTTGGATCAACCAAATGAACATTTGGACTCAATGATGTGCGCTCATGTAATGAATGCTCATACAGGGTTCAAACAAGTTTTGAATAATAAAAATACTAGTCATGATGTAACAGTATCATCAGTGAATCAATCTCAATTTCGTTCTCTTAAAGAAAGATTAATAAAATCTGTAAATGACAGTAAAGATACAGTATTACAATCGATCCTTAGAAAATATATTTCATATGCAAGGCAGTATGTGAATCCAAGATTATCACGAAGCGCTGCTAATGTACTGCAACAGTATTATCTTGAACTTCGTAAAAATACCAATATCTTTGGATCCTTGCCAGTTTTTCATCGACAATTAGAAGCGCTTATTAGACTAACTCAGGTATTTTTTTTTTTATTGTTGATATTAGAACTTTAACAGTCGTTTTGAAATAATATTAATATCTAATTGTAATTATAAAAATTGATAATAATGTGAAATGCGAATTTTGAGATGTTTTAAATGCCTTTTTTGTAATGTATAATATGATATTTTATTTTATTACAGGCTAGAGCTAAATTAGAATTGAGAATGGAGGCAACGGAAAATGATGCACTTGAAGTTGTAGAATTATATAAATACACATTGGCTAGTGTTCCATCACCTGGAATTCCTATGCATTTAAGTGCAGACACGGGAAAATTAACAGCTAAGAAAGTTGGTATTAATTGTGGAATTTTTGGTATTTATTTTTGAAGACATTATTAATATTTGTATGGTTTTTTTGTAGGTCAATGCATTTATTTATATATTAGCACAAGCGACAGAAAATGATGAGCGATTATTTTCTAGAAATGATTTAATTGAGCTTGCAAATGGAGGAGGTATAATAATTCGAGATTTCAGTCGGTTTATTTGTAAGTTAAACGATGAGGGAATCCTCTTGAAGCGAGGCAACGACTTATATAAATTTATTGGCCAATAAATAATTAATATTAATATTTAAATGTATTTATTAGGGTGTTTTATTTCTAGGCAACATTTTTTTTTATTTTTTTTATTGTTCTACCTGAAAAACTGGAAATTTATGAAGAGAAAAAAATATTCCTGCTTGGGGACAAATTCTAAGTTAATAAAAGGATTCACTCTTTAGAAAATTCGATTTACCATATGAATAAAATATGAGAAAAATTTTTTTTTCGGCTGTAATTTGATTTTTCGGTATTCAAAAATTTTTTTTGGGAAAAATGAATAAATAGTTTTTTGTAGGGCATTAAATTTGCTACAAAAAAGTTATTTAGTGCAAACTGTCTTCGACCAACAGTTTTTGAGTTGTAAAGCTGGAAAGGTAAAAGTTAATTGTACACTAAAACCAAAAATTAA
>JAQQBR010000003.1:867890-890022 GCA_030347285.1 Microctonus hyperodae | reverse complement strand
GAATTACACTGATTAATTAATTCTCCTAAAATTATTTAAAGTGCACATATCAAATGCAGGATAATATTTATTAAACTTTCTGTAATTTCCTGGACATTTATTCCATATGTAATTTATTTTTTTTTTTGTTTATTTGTTTAAGACACTATCACCGGCGTTAAATGCTTGTGATACGAAAGTGAATTGTCAATGCCGGCGACTTCAACGACGAGTAACACCGGACTAGCAGCATATTCGTATGTATTATAAATTGAAGAATATACAAAGTCGTGTGGGATGTACTGCAAAATAATACAAAGTTATTTACAACTTTAGTTTAGTATATATTACTTTGCATGTGTGAGTATGTTTAGTCAGCAGTTTTATCAATATTAAAATAATATTTTAAAAAATTACAAGTGTTTTTCAAGCTCTATTATATTCCTTTTTGTTCATCCAAATGTGTTTGATAAATTTTTTCCTTCATATTTATTTCATATCTAAATCCACGTTTACATTATCTCAAAATTTCATTTCAAATGTTGGCCAGAGTTATAATTTTTCTTTGTTAATTTTCCTTCATTCTTTATCAACGCCCATCGATTTTCTAATACTCCTATTGAATAAATAAACAAACACAGATGTGAAACAGAACTAAAAAAATATCAAACTAACCTAAATAATTATTATAACATTTACTTTTATTACAATAAAATTAAAACTTTTATCATAATTTATTTTTTACTTTTAATTTTATAATTCAACTAAACAAATTCGTTTACATTATTTCATTTGTTTATCAACAGTATTTAAACAATTTATATACAATTACCTTTTTGTTTTGTAATTATCAAATTATTCTTATTCTAAATGAAAAAAATTTTATTATTATTTTAAACATACAACAAAGTTGTTTTATATCAAATAAATTATAAAAATATTCATTGTCTCATATTATTAAATAATTATACTGCAAATATATTGAGTAGAATATAAATATTTTAAACAAATAATAAATGTTTGATTTTTTCATCTTTTTTTTTTTTTTACTCATACTTACTAAATGAATCAAGCTCTGGAAATATTTGGAAATTTGATTCAACAAATTTACTCCATTCAGGTTCGTCTTTGATTAACATTGTTGATTATTGCTAGATAAAAAATAATCACAGCAATACAATTGTTAACTTCTATACTAAACACATTTATTTCATGCCGATTAATAAATAACGAAAGTGATTTTCCGGTGATTCAATATACTAATTCATTCACAACATTATTGAACATAAAATACATATATATATACAAATATACATAAAATATGTATGTGTACGTATGTAATAACGAAACAGGACACAAAATTTATAAAGTTTGTGACGTTGATGTGCCTGAAAATGTAATTTTTTTTTTCAATCATGGCGGCGTCTCTCACATAAAGAAAAAAAAAAGCCGCCATTTTCAAATAGTGGTGGTGTTGAAAACTATGACACAGCGGGAATTTCGAAATCCATTTATTGTTCATACATTGAAATTAAATTGCAAACTTAATGATAATATTTATTTCATTCTTTTTTGTTTGATAAGATGATTTCTTAATGCAATTTGTTTATCTTTGAATGATCGTTTCGACTTTGATTTTACTTTATGTTTTACCATTTGGAAAGCTTTTGTCTTTTTCTTTTCACGATTTGTTTTACTACACAAAGGATTTTGTCGGCCATCTTTGTATCCAAATTTCTCCCGATTGTCTCGTCCTTTCTGCAATATAATAAAAATATTATTATAAATATTACACACAATTAAAATAAATATTAAATAATGTTAAAAGTTATTTTACCTTAACTTGATCGATTCGTGTTTGTTTATCATGTTTTCGTTTCTTGAAAATATTTTCAATATCATCCAACTTTACTAATTCATCACGATTATCTTCAACGAGTGGCCTTTTAACACCACGCTTTGCATGTGTAACTTGTTGCTTTACTAAAGCAGTATCAATTTTTTTAAAATCATCATCAGTTAAAAGTCGCTCAACTGATATTTGTGCTGCTTTTGCTTTCTTTTCTGCAGTTATTTCTACCTTCTTTTCTTGTTTTACTTTCGCCATTCTAGCCATTTTATCTTTCTTCCTCTCCAATTTAGTTCGTTTGTGTTTTCGACCCAACTTTTTACGAGTCACAACTGTTTCTTTCTTGTCTAACGTCATTGGCTTTTCATTTATTTCTTCTTCACAATCTTCTTTTTCATCATCCTCATCCTCATCATCATCATCATCTTCCTCTTCTTCTATTTCTTCAGAATCTATTTCCTCTTCCTCATCTTCATCACTGCAATCCTCCTCATCATTATTCTCATCAATCACTTGTTCATCATCCTCATCACTACTGTGATTTATATCAACCCATTCATCATCTCCATCACTGTCCTCACTATTAATCTCTACTTCATCACTGTGACCAGCATTTAAAAGAACTTCAGCCCCTGGAATAAAATCTTTTGCTGCTATTTCTCCATATTTCAAAGGCTCAATAGCAACTGTCGCTTCAGTTGGTCTTCCACGATCTTTTTTATGCAATAATTCTGGCATTGTAGTTCGGAATAATGAAATTAACGAACGCGCCGCCATCATGACACTACGTTCACGATAATTTTTATATTGTGCCAAGTCACGAAGAAGATCCTCATTCATTACTAATGGACAACGTGAACAAATCTCACGAACTGCATTTAATCCTATGGCCATTACATCGCCGGAATTTCGTTCTGTGACAAAATTATTAACAAGAGTTTTTAAAACAGGCTCAAGAATGTCTGGCGGAACCAATTCATGTGATGATTGAGCAACGAATTGCAATAGTTTTGTCACTTCACGTTGATGTGGTTGAAGAAAACGTTGAATGTATGGATAAAAATTCAAAAGAAATAAATTATGCAAACCAATCAAACGTGATATTACATCCAATGTCATTAATTTAATTTCAAATCTATCATTATTTTTTTCTATTTGTTTAAATAATCTCTCGACAAATCCTTGAGGATCATGAATTAAATGAAGCGCAGAAAAATTAAATTGTGGTGCTTTTGATTTCTTTTTTTTCGACTTGGCAAATAATTGTTTAACTTTTTTCAGTTGTTTTTCACGTTTTTTCGTTTTTTTATTAACTTTATTTGCCATCATGACTTCTTTGACATTTGGTGTATCATCATCACTGTCACTATCATCATTTTCTTTGTCTGTTTCATCATTGCCAAGGAAAAATTTCAAACAAGCAACCATAACTTTTGTAATTTTAGAATGACAACCGGACGCAAGAACATTCACTGTTTTGGCATCATTCCATACATTTTTTCTATACAACTCTATCATAATATCAGCAGACATCTTTGCAGCTCTAGTATTTGTGTCTTTTAGAGCAGTAAACATAAAATTTTGTAGTGCAGTATTAACCTTCGGATTTTTGTGTTTAGCATTGATATTTTTTATATCAGTAATTATATGAGTCTGAAGAAATTCTCGTAATGATTTATCTTGACATCTTAAAAGATCAAAAAATAAACTCAATAATGCCGTGGGCTCCAATAAATTCTTATTCCTCAATAGTATCAAAGCTTTACAAAATGTCTGTGAATAAAATTAAACAAATAAATGAAATTAATAAACGAAATAAAATTCATTCTAATAATTAATTTATTAAACTCACCATTCGCATTTCATTGTCCAAAGTTGTATTGTGAACTTTTAGGATATCAACTATTTGTTGCGGAAATATTGCCAACTCGTTCGGATAACAATGGGCCACCTATATTTAAAATTGATTATATAATTCTAATTATTAATTAAAATTATTCCATTTTAAATTAAATGTGTTTATGATTATAATAAAAAGATGAAAAAAAATTGATGAAAATTTTTTTTTTTTGATTATGATAAAAAATAATTTATTGACATTATTTAATTGATGATTAATGTATAAAATCATACAAATAATGTTTAATATTGAAACCGACATTTTTTGAAATAACTGTGACAAAATCATAAGTAACACAACATTTAAATTTTTGCTCGTCTAAATTATTATCACCAACAGTTGTTAATAATCCTAATTGGCACATTGTTGGAATTTGAGCAAGTAAATTAGCATTTAAATCAACTTTTTCTTCTACAATTGCGCAAAATATTGCGAGCATTCTGTCTAATGGAAATGTACGTGGACCAGAATGTGTATTCATAATGATAGTTTTTTTACTTATATGTTTACGTTTCTTTTTTTTACTACTTAGTTTCATAAACAAACGTTTATCTTCTTTTGGTGGATTATACGATGCTAAATAAGCAGCTATCAACATAAATTTAGCATAATAAGGTAATTCAAAGCTTAAAGCTAATTTTGTTGTTGATTCTATTTCTTGTGAAAGTTGTGTACGCATTGAAAAATCATCGGTAGATACTCTTAAATAAATAACTTCTAAATTTGTCTTCAATACATTTGATATATTACGCCATAATATATTCGTATCATTTTCTTTACATAATCCGGAATTTATTGGTTCAACGTACTTGGAAAAATTAATTTTAGCCATGTAACGAAGTTCATTTACATCTCGACAAAAACGAAAGAATACTGATGTGAATAAGTTTAGATAATTTTTATAAAATGAATCACTATAACCATCAGGTCGATATAAAAATAATATTTCAATCATTTCTTGACGTGTATATTGTGAAAAAAATATTTTTATAGGCTCAAGAAATCCCATTTTTATATAATATTTTTCCCATACAATATCACTGATTAATATTGTACAAATATTTAATCCCGTTAGTTCTTTCAATCGTAAAAACATTGGCAATAAATTTATATCCATATCACGCATTCTGTCACATTTTTCAAGAACTATTATCAATGGAGTGGTTTTATTAAATCCAAGATCATTTAAATGATCAATAAATTGTAAGAAATTTTCACATTTTCTATTGATTTTAAAATTATTCGAAGAATTGAGTTTGTATGAAGACAAATCAGATATTATATATTCAAATAAACTTTTGCTGGTTGGATGCTCAATGCAATTAATTATTGAACAATTATATTGAAGATATTTCAACATAGAATGTACAACCAATGATTTTCCAGTTGCCAAATGACCATAAATAAAAATACTATGTGGTAATGGTTCATCTACATAGCCAATTAATGAATATAAATATTTTATAACATTATTTCTGCAGATAATGCTCTGTTGTAATTTTTTCAAGCATTCATCCATTATTTCTTTTGTTTTATATATAATAAATTATTTATTAGCGATATTATCAAAATAATTATTAGCTTTCTTCACTTATACCTGAAAGAGAAATAAAGATAATTCTCAATTCATTCATTACTTAGCATTGTCGCCTAAATTAATTTATTCTCATTCATAAAAACACAAATAATTTTTAAATGATTAATTGGAATAAAAAAATTCATTTAAATCTCTCACCTGGGCCAAAAACATAACCAATTCATCAAGACTTTGATTAAATTTAGTAGGTGTGAATCGAAATACTTCAAGTGTTGATTTATAATGACTGTACTGTTGTACGAACTGAAAAGAAAAAAAATCATTTAAATAATTCGTTACAAGCACAACCATTTTTAATATTATTTATAAATCTTTACCTCTTCTTTATAAGATTCAGAATCACGTTTGATTAAATTTTGGAGCTGTGGAAGATTATCTGGCAGTTGATTATTATGCCGAACCATTTTCTTTCTTCAAGATCAATCTAAATGCAATAAAAAACCGTTACATATGGTTGAATTTTTCAGCCAATTATAAATTTCAATATTTTTTATATCTTATTATTTTAAATACTATTCTAACAATTACCACGTGCAAACCATAACCTAACTAATATGTTAATTATTTCTTTATACAAATGCAGAAACAGTAGTGTGTGTGGAATATTTGGAAAATAACGGCAAGGAAATATATATGAATTCGATATAGAAGGAAAACTCAAATAAAAAATAATTCCAGAGAGAAATATATATATGTATATATATTCTCGCCATACTAAAGATGGCGTCGCAAATTGCATGCGCGCGCATCAAACGTGATGCCCCCCTCTTAATACTGCGTCTTCTTAATGTTCATGCCGTTCATGCCTCATGGCTTTGTCACAACTCACAAGCTCATAATTCACAGTTTAGATTTTACAGACTGACAAGTCAAAGTGTTATTTTACATCATAAATATTGAAAAGTAGACGTTGTACCAAAATGGAGAAGCCCCAAAAAATGCCGAAAGTAGCCAAAGTAAGTAAAACAAAAATGTTATACAAAGAAAGTAAAGACCAAAATTTTTTGAGGTTATGTGTGTTCAATAACCCAACTTTTATAAATTAAATCACTAATTATTTTAATAAATATTTTCAGGTTAAGAATAAAGCTCCAGCTGAAATTCAAATAACTGCTGAACAACTTCTACGTGAAGCAAAAGAAAGAGATTTGGAAATATTACCACCTCCACCGAAGCAAAAAATTTCTGATCCACATGAACTTGCGGACTATCAGCATCGTAAGCGAAAAGCATTTGAAGACAATATTCGAAAGAATCGTATGGTCGTATCGAATTGGATGAAATACGCTCACTGGGAAGAGAAACAAAAGCAAATTCCACGGGCGCGTTCAATTTATGAACGTGCTTTAGACGTTGATCATCGTAATATCACACTATGGCTAAAGTACGTAGAAATGGAGATGAGGAATCGGCAGGTGAATCATGCGAGAAATTTATGGGATCGCGCCGTCACCATTTTACCACGTGCAAATCAATTCTGGTACAAATATACGTATATGGAGGAGATGCTAGAAAATATTGCTGGAGCACGTCAAGTATTTGAACGTTGGATGGAATGGGAACCAGAAGAGCAAGCATGGCAGACATATATTAATTTTGAATTAAGATATCATGAAATTGATCGTGCACGTAATATTTATGAACGATTTGTCATGGTTCATCCAGATGTTAAGAATTGGATCAAATATGCACGATTTGAAGCAGCGCATGGATATATTAAAGGATCAAGGCGCGTTTATGAACGTGCAGTAATGTTTTATGGTGATGAAATAATCGACGAGAAATTATATATTGCTTTTGCCAAGTTTGAGGAGGCTCAAAGAGAACACGAGAGAGCTCGTGTAATATATAAATATGCTTTGGATCATATTCCCAAAGAAAGGACTGAAGAAATATACAAAGCATACACAATACACGAAAAGAAATATGGTGACCGTTCTGGTATTGAAGATGTTATTGTTAGCAAAAGAAAATACAAATATGAACAGCAAGTGAAAGATGATCCATATAATTATGACACTTGGTTCGATTATTTAAAATTACTAGAGAGCGAGGGTAATCATGAGGAAACGCGTGAGGTTTATGAACGTGCTATTGCTTATGTTCCACCAAAAAAAGAAAAACAATATTGGCGCCGTTATATTTATTTATGGATTAATTATGCCATGTTTGAGGAATTGGAGACTGAGGACATTGAACGTTGTCGTCAAGTTTACAAAGTATGTTTGGATTTAATTCCACACAAGATATTCACATTCGCAAAGGTGTGGTTATATTATGCGAAATTTGAGATTCGACAAAAGAATTTATCACTTGCGCGTAAAGCTTTAGGACGTAGTTTGGGAATATGCCCAAAGAATCGGTTATTCCGTGGATATATCGATTTAGAAATACAATTACGTGAGTTTGATCGCTGTAGGAAATTGTATGAAAAATTTTTAGAGTATGAACCAGAAAATTGTACGAGTTGGATGAAATATGCAGAGCTTGAAACACTTTTAGGTGATATTCATCGAGCTCGGGCTATTTATGAATTGGGTTTAAAGCAGCCTCGAATAGATATGCCAGAATTGTTGTGGAAGTCTTATATAGACTTTGAGATATCACAAAATGAAGTTATGAATGCGAGAATGTTATTTGAACGATTATTGGAGCGTTCTATCCATGTGAAAATCTGGATTGCATTTGCAAAGTTTGAACTTTCTAATACAAATACTGATGATGCGATTGATAACGTTGCTGTTGCTCGAGGAATTTTCGAACGCGGTAATGCTGCTTTGCGGAAAAATGGAGAAAAACAAAATCGAGCATTGTTATTAGAAGCTTGGCGAGACTTTGAAAATGAAAAGGGTGATGAAGAAAGTCGTCTTAAAATCAAAGAAAAAATGCCAAGGAGAATAAAGAAAATGCAACGAGTTGTTGGAGATGATGGCACTGATGGCTGGATCGAAGTTTTTGACTTTGAATTCCCTGAAGACGTTTCACAAGATCCAAAACTCAAACTTTTGGAATCTTCAAAATTATGGAAACAAAAATCATAGATGAATATTGTAGTGTATAAATATTGATAAATGTAAATAAAAATAAGGAAAATAATTTTATATAGAAATTAATTTTTTTTTTATTCCCAAATAATTATTTATTTATTAATTTATAGACCATGATTATGTATATTACAATAAAGACATCATTAAAATCATGTTGAGGTCTAGAAAAAATCAATTATAATTGCATATTTCAATATTTATAGTACGAGAATATTCAAATAATAATAAATGAATTTTGATAACTTTATAATACAACTGTTTGAAATGTACTCTGAAATAATTGAAGTCAATTTTTTGAGGAGAGTTGTCTCAGAGTACAGACATGTCATGATGAATAAATAATTTCAATTTATAGTGTTCAAATTATAGTAGAGATGTCGCAAAGGAGACACAAAATGGCGGAATTTAATAGTTGAAATAATCAATGTAGAATTATAGGTTAGGAAATAAGTTATTTGAATAAATATACAATTGAATGAATTCATTACTAATTGATAAGTCAACAATGATAAATGACGACAGTCCGTTGGGTGATGATGAAGAAGAGATTATTATTTACGTTGATTTTGAAGGAACAACGGGCTCTAACACATTTTGTAATGAAAAACTAGAATTAGACATGATTGGATTAGATTCAGAACATCCCATTATGCAAGTTAATGGCAAGGTAGATTATATATTTCCGATTTTTTGAATACATCAGCATTGTATAAATTAATTAATTCCAAATTTGTATTTAGTATTATGAAGGTACTTATGAAGATGCTGTTGGCACGTACATGTTTTTTGAGAAAAACACAGATCCAGTCATAGAAGATGAAGTATTTGATAAGATTTCAACTCTGAAATATTATAATAAATCAAGGAAGATTTTAAAAATGAAACGAGTATTTGTAAAACCCAGACTTGAGGTTTTAGGTGATTCAAATCATCCTCAATCAATACCAAATCTAGAGACAATCAAGGCTGCTGGTGTTCCTCCTAATTATCAAGAAGAAGGTATCCATTATTTATTGATATCAAACTATTTGCCAATAGTGTTATTTTAATTATTATATAATTAACTATCTATAAATACTTTGAATATTTTAGCTCTGTTGTTGTGGGAAGAAATGAGAACAGAGAGGTTAGAAGCTCTAAATGAATATTTAGAAAAGCAGAGGCAAAGAGAAGAAAAAAGACAACAAGGGATTGAGCTTGAATCTGAGTCAGATGAAGATAATCCTTTTGCGATGTATAAACCAACTACTCAAAAATTACCTAACACTATGTTACAAACGAATAAAAATAATGATAAAAATGGCAAAATTCGTCATGTTGATCAATCAAATACTTTGACTATACTTGATCCTGGTCCGTCAACATCAAAGGAAAATGTTGCTTGGGCTGATTTTGTTGGTAATTCCACAAACATTAGGCAAAAACATCAATCGTCGATTCAACCTAAAAATAAAGGATATATTGAAATTCTCACGACAAGGTCCAGAAAGGAAAAGAAAAAACCTCGAAAGAAACGAAATGAAAAAGTTGGTGTTATTAAGACAAATAAATCTACATTGAACGATGGATTACAGAATTGTATATCGAATAATAAAAATAAAATAAACGATAAATCGCCAGCTGATGAAATAGTATTAAATACTGATAATGAACAGCATAGTACGACAGTGACTGATGAAATTGTTGAAACTATTGATATTTCGACAGATGATGTAAATAATGGTATAGAAAATATTCAATTAGACGACAGTCCATTGTTAATTGACGATGATTCTTCACAGAATGATAATGAAATCGTTGATAAAAAAGTTGAGAAACAAAAAAAACGTGAAGCAAAAATGTTTGAAATATCACAAAGGTTGAAAAAATTAGCAACTGAAATAAATCCAAATACATAAAAATACAATGTTATTTATTTTTAATATTAATTATATTTTTTCTTTCAATCATTTCTGTACATAATTTCATTTTATAAAATGCCAATCGCATAAACTTATACATAATTTAAAATTAAAAATAAAATAAAATCATTTTAATTAAAGAAAAAATCCGTTTTTTTTCTTTCATTAATTCTACATTTAAATATAAATCAGTAAAATCCTAAAAAAATTAATAAAAACATTTTACATAGTATCATTTTACGTGGATTTTCATAAACCCTTCGACATAAAATTAATTTTTAACTGTATAATATCAATGATATACATAAACAATATTATATAAAGAGTTACTGAAATTGTGAACGATGAAATTTATCACAATTTCTTTCTTTTTCATTTGCATATTGTAATTATACTAAATAATATACTTCACACTTTGTTCTTATGATTAATATAATTATTCATAAATTTAAATTTAACTTTCATTTTATCTTTTATCAGTATTGAAGGCCTCTGGGTAATTCATATTGTTGTTTAACTGGTAATTCATCGGGATACACTCCTGTAAGACATGCAGTGCAGTGACCGATGTGGCTGCTCTCGCGATTATGCATACCATGTCTAACAGCTTCAACAAGTCCATTAACTGATAAATATGCCAAACTATTTGCTCCAACATGTCTTGCAAGTTTTTCATTGTCTAATCTATTAGCAATTAATTCCTCTCGAGTAGGAATATTTATACCCATATAACATGGATATTTAAGCGGCGGTGAAGCAATTCTAACATGAACCTAAAATAAAAAAAAAACACAAATTAGCAAAATAAATATTACAAATCATCAAAATAAATTCTAATTAAAAATAGATAAATAAAAAATAATGACCTCTTTTGCGCCTGCATCACGTAACAATTTAATAATAGGTCCAATTGTATTTCCCCTGACAATCGAATCATCAATTAAAATAAGTTTTTTATCCCGGACATTTGCAGATAATGCTCCAAATTTTTTAGCCACACCTAATTGTCTTAATCTCGTGCTCGGTTGAATAAAAGTCCTTCCAACATATCTATTCTTGCACAGTACTTCAGCAAATGGAATATTTGATTGTCTAGCGTATCCATGTGCAGCTGCTGTTCCTGATTCAGGTACAGAACTAACAATGTCAGCTTCAACAGGGGATTCAATAGCCAAAACTCGTCCACACTGCATTCTTACAGAATAAACCATTTGACCTTCAAAAATACTATCACTACGCGCAAAATAAACATATTCAAATATGCAAAATGCTTGTGGCCTGTTGTTTGGTCTCGTGACAATATCAATAG
Organism: Microctonus hyperodae; assembly: GCA_030347285.1. Lineage (NCBI taxonomy): Eukaryota > Metazoa > Arthropoda > Insecta > Hymenoptera > Braconidae > Microctonus > Microctonus hyperodae. Next base: position 878,440 of record JAQQBR010000003.1, on the reverse strand, counting down.
TTTTAATACCTTCACGAGTTAATTCAACAATCTCACCAGGAAATACTTCACGTACATAACGTGCACCTATACTGAGAAAACCACAAGATTCTGATGATATAACCCATCCTTCAGTGTCATCATCATCATCAGAATCACTTGGTGCAAGTTTACCAACTGGTACAATTTTTCCAATACACAATGGACGATTACCATATGCATCTCTAACTCCATAAATTTTATCTCTTTGCATAATCACCAATGAATATGATAATGGAGCAAGTTGCATTAAATGTTTTATACGTGCTGGCCAATCAGGACCATTTAATTCACCGTCCGGTGGATTTAAACATAAAGCTTGTGTAATTAATTCTGAATCTGAATGAGTAGATAATCCAACACCTCTGTCCAATACTAATTTTCTTAATGATTCTGTATCAGCAAGTTCGCCATTATGAGCAACTGCCAATGCTCCATGTGCTGTGTGAACAACAAATGGTTGACAATTAACTTCTTCACTTGCTGCACTTGTACTGTATCTTGTGTGTCCTATTCCAAGATTTCCTCGTAACTTTTTCATACTCTCATCATTGAATATATTATTTATCATTCCCATTCCTTTATGTACTCGAAATGATTTAGCACATACTCCTTCACTCGTTACCATTCCTGCACTTTCTTGACCTCTGTGTTGAAGTGCCACCAATCCTGAATTATTTATAATTTTTGTATTATTTTTAATATTCAAATTTTTAGATTGTATAAATTAATACTCACCTAAACAAATCACTTGACTAACATCTATTTGAGATGGCCAATCACCTGCAGCAATACATCCAAATACTCCACATTCGTGTGTTAATCCTGATGATTTTTGTCCACGTTTTTCTCCTTTACTTTGTGGCATTTTTTCATCTTTTTGTTCCAATGACAATCGAGACATTACATCAGTGTAATGTTTCTCATCTTGATCCTCTCCAGACATTATTTCTCTTTGATAAATCTGCGTAGTCGTAAATAAAATTATAAATATATAATTATTTCAATAACATTTTTATGATGATAGAAATTAAATAATTAAATATTTCTTTTTCTTTTTTTTTTTTTCTAATATAAAGTGGATAGTTAATTATGGAAAAAATATGATTCAACTTTTATTCAATAGGATATAATAATATTAAATGAACTTTTATCCGTGGTTAATAAGTTTGATATATTAAATGTAATTATTGAAACCAAAAACTTATGACGACAGTTATTCATATCGCTAAATCCCACTAGGCGACTTTTGCCACATAACAACATATTATTATCACAATTGCCCTTATAAACTATTGACCCCCTGCAGTTCTGTTGATAGATTCCAATTTTATTTTGTAATATATTTTTCCCAGAAATAAAAATCATTTGCTTTTGATAAAAAATATTGCATCAATATTTACAATTGCCTTGAGCAAAATTTTTATTGTTGAAAAATTATAGAATTATTTTATTTATATAACTATTTTATCATTATCTATTTTTAAATGCTTTATAAACTTATCAATGTTTACAATAACAAGAAGTAAATATCAAATCTATTTTATAAATAAAAAATAATAAAGACTTTACCCAAATACAAAATACAATTAATAATTTTAATTCAAATTTCCAATCAATGTCTTTATATTTTTTGTTTATTTCTTTGATAATAAATAGTAACAATTGTGTATAAATATTTTCTGGGATAAATCTTTACAAAGTTTTGGCAGAAACTGTACCAACTTGTTGATCTAAATGGAAAATGGTTAATGATGAACATTCTCGGAAATAAAATTCGTTGCACTTTACTAAAAATTAAATCAATAATTAATTCATGATGATATCAGGATATTTGTTAATATTTTAATTTATTTTACAAGTTTATTTCAATACTTACCACGTGAGCTGTGAAAAATTAGATAAACACACAAGAAAGTCGTTGGAAAATGAGCTCTGTCGACCGCGTGGCGTCTTTATGAATAATTCTGTCCACCAATGGAAAGACACTTTTGACCATTATGAAATAAAATTAGGAAATGACCCTGCTTTACCTTTTCTTCTTCTTCTTCAACACTGATTTGATACTTCGAATAACAATTACAAAATATATTCCCATAGATACAATAATAATTACATCTAAAAATAAAAATAAAAATAATTAATACTTGAAATCAAATCAAAATCCAAAATTTATATTGAAAAATTGACCATTTTTACTATTTATTTTTATTATTATTTAAACAAATAAACAAATAATCATAATAAAATTATTTCAAGAAATAATTATAAATTTTATAAATTATATTTACATTTTTCATTTTTTTTTTATTATTATTATTTATATTATTCATTTTTATTTTTATTATACATTATTTTTATAAATAATTATTTATTATCAATTTTTATTATTTACTCATTATTTTCCTTTATCATTATTCATATAACTATAATTATTTAACCAAATAAATAAATAAACAAAAAAAAAAATTATATTTATTCTTATATCAATAAATAAATATTTATTCATATAAAATCTTTTCATTTGTGTCATGGATATTTAATAATAAATAATTTTGTTGCATTATTGGATGCATAAAGTATATATATATATATATATATATATATAGATAATAATGTTCAAAAGAATGATAAGAAATATTTTAACCAATCGACAAAATTATTAAATGGAGGGGGAGAAATATTTAATGAATGCTCACTGACTCACTCTGTCCTCTGAGAATCGTTGAACACTTTGAAGACAAGTGTACTGTGTTGTGTGTAGTAAGAAACGTAGTTCAGCATCGTCTTCATCAACCTACAAAATCAATCATCATGTCAGGTAAGATATTCTTGTCTTTATGAACTCTTCAAATAAATAATATATTTGAAGATACAAATAAAAAAAAAAATATTTCATATAAATTCTAAAATAATATTTATTCAATAGAATTTATCATTTATTTTTTATGTATTAATACATACCCCATATGAAAATTTTTGGTTTCGACTGTACCCACCACGTGTTGGATATATGTATAGAATAAAATATTGCGTCATTTATAATTATCATAACTTAATTAAATATAATAAACGTTGATAATTTAAATATCACAAGTGGATCATAATTTATAAATTAAATAATAAATATTAAAAAAATTTACAATTAATTATTCATTTTCTTTTTTTGATGTGTGTAAAATTTTCATATGAATTGATAAATATTGTAAGGTATTATAAATATGATGATTTAATTTTATTTATTATATTTTTTTCTGTTGATTAATTAGGATACAAGCCAGGAAAATTAATCATCGAAGGGAAAACAAAACAAGTTTACGAAGTAATTGGTGATCCAAAATTGTGTATCCTTGTTAGTAAGGATCGCATCACAGCTGGTGATGGTGTGAAGTCACATGAATTGGAAGGTAAAGCAGCAATCAGCAATGCCACGAATGCTAAAGTTTTCCAGTTACTTAATCAAGCTGGATTAAGAACAGCATTCATCAAAGTAATTGATGAAACAACATTCATCAGTGAAAAATGTGAAATGGTACCTATCGAGTGGGTCACACGGAGATTGGCCACTGGTAGTTTTTTAAAGCGACATCCAGGTAAAAAAAATATTAATAATTAATACCGTTTTTTTTTCTCTTTATAATTTTAGATAATTAATATTTTTAAATATTTGTATTTCAGGTGTACCTGAGGGATATCGTTTTAATCCGCCATTACAGGAGACATTTTATAAAGACGACGCTAATCATGATCCTCAATGGTCAGAGGAGCAGATTATTACAGCAAATTTTAAATTAAACGGCACGACAATTGGCAAGGATGAATACGACATTATGAAACGTACAAGTTTAGTCGTTTTCGAGGTGTTAGAAAGGGCATGGGCAACACGAGATTGTGCCTTAATCGATATGAAAATAGAATTTGGAATTAATTCAACGGGTGAGATATTAATCGCTGATATTATTGACAGCGACTCGTGGAGACTTTGGCCTTCTGGCGACAAAAAATTAATGAAAGACAAGCAGGTAAATATTTAGAATAAATTTATTCTAACAATTAATAAAATTGAAGGAATAATTATAAATTTTATAAATTATATTTATATTTTAAATTACTATTTTTATTTATTCAATTAATATAATTTATATAAATTATAAATTAAAAAAAAAATAATAAACAAATATATATTATTAAAATAAATGCAATTTATTTCACAGGTATATCGTAATTTGGTATCAGTAACCAGCGCGGATTTGGATAATGTTAAACGGAATTTCAAATGGGTAGCGAATCAATTGGATCATCTTGTGCCACCGACAAAATCTTCTGTTGTAATTTTCATGGGCTCCCCATCGGATAAAGAGCACTGTCAAAAAATAGCTAAGCATGCAAATGCTCTCGGTTTAAATGTGCAATTACGAGTTAGTAGTGCACACAAAGGAACTACGGAGACATTACGCATCTTAGCAGAATATGAAGGATCCAATGAAAAAGTAAGATTGCAAATTATATTATTATATATTCATGGAATAAGTTTTTTTTTTAAAAGAAAATAATTAACCCAAATGACACGCCCAGATAAACCTTATCTATAAGTTCAACGATAGATAAATTATAATGATATCAGTGAGGGATGTTTGCCATATCATTTTTTTTCTTATGTTTTGTTTAGGTGGTATTGATTGCAGTGGCAGGGAGAAGTAACGGACTGGGGCCAGTACTCTCTGGCAACACATCTTTGCCAGTCATCAATTGCCCTCCAGTTAAAACGGATAATGTCGCTCAAGACATTTGGAGTTCATTGAATGTACCTTCAGGTAATTATATTAATTTATTAAAAGAATTTTTATAAACTTTTCATATTGATATTAAATCTGTTGCTGTTTTTTTTTAGGATTAGGTTGCACTACAGTAATTTATCCTGAAAGTGCAGCGCTTGCAGCAGCACAGATTCATGCACTTCATGACCATATTGTTTGGTCTCGCCTTCGAGTGAAGCAGTTAATGAATTTTATCGCGTTGAAAAAATCTGATGCTGAATTAAAAAATTTATAATTTAATTAATTTAAATACATATATTTTTATATATCTTTTTATTTTTTAAACTTTATTGTACAACGTTTACAATAGTAATATCTTCCATTGTCTTTATAAATGTTTATTGTAGCTCTAATAGTTTATACTGTTTTATTACTTCTTTTATTAATTATATATTGGATACAAATTTACAACATTCGATTATTTCCGATGAAACAAATTTACGAATAGTCATGTAGATACACGTAAAATTAATGAATAAAATTTATTGGACTACAATCACATGTCAAATTAGGTCACGTACAAATAAAAAAAATTTTTTTATCAATGTTCAAATTAAATTTCATATTGTATTTATTACTGATTACATTTTGCTAATGTTTCAATATCGTCAATTTCTTTGGGACAACTTTTAGTTAAAATAACTGGAGTTTTTTCTTTTATTAGAATATCATCCTCGATACGAATACCGAGATTATGAAACTCTGCAGGTGCCAATGGATTTTTTGGACTTACATATATACCTGAAATCACAGTAATTTAATTCACTTCTCAATTTATTAATTAAATAATTAACAATAATCTTTACCTGGCTCGATTGTAATTATCATTCCTGGTCGGGTTTTAATACTCCGCGAAATTTTTCCAGAGTCATGAACGTCCATACCTAAATAATGGCTTACATGATGAGGACAATAAGAGAAAGCAGCTTTTAATAATTCATCAGCGGAAAAATTTTTTGGAATTAATCCAATTTCTTGCAAACGTATTCCCAGTAAACGACACATTTCATGAAATATTTGATCTAACGTTGGGAATTTTTCGAGTTGTTGAATTAACATTTTTTGTACATCAAGAACTACTTCATATAATATACGCTGTTGTGGAGTAAATGTACCATTAATAGGCCATGTTCTTGTAATATCTGATGAATATCCATGATATTCACATCCTGGAAGTATAAAAATTTCATATTATAATTTAATAATATAATTAAAATTGAATTATAATTTTAAGTAACTAACCCGCGTCCATTAAAACCATTTCACCATTATGTACAATTTGATTATTTGTTATATAATGTATTATATTGGCATTTTTACCACCAGCAACAACTGGCGGATAAGCGAGAAATTCAGCGCCATTAATGCGACATTGATAATCAACAGTGGCAAATAATTCGTGCTCGCTAATACCACATTTAGATGCTTGAATTGTTTTTGCTATGGCTGCTGATGCGATTTCACAGCTTTTTTTCATTAATTCTATTTCTGTTTCAGATTTTATTAATCGTATATCATGAAATATTGTTTTTGGAGATAAAAATGTTCTATTACCAATAGATTTAACAACTTGTAATATTTTTTTATGAATATCAGGATGAATAATATCATCACTTTCATACCAAATAACGTTTTTTCTATTTTCATGTAATAAAGAATTAAGGAATAATTCAAATTCAGTAATTGGATATGATTTATCAACACCAAACATTTCAGCAGCAACTTCAGCGCCAGTTCTTGGTCCATCCCATAATTCAGAGCGTGGATCTTTTTTTTGAACAAATAATGTAGATTCAAATCTACTATTATTAGCTGTAATTACTAATATACTATCTGGCTCTTGACATCCAGTGAAATAAAGAAAATCTGTATTTTGTCTGAACACATATGGTATTTTTTCAGACATGTACAATTTAGTTGATGATGGAATAATGAGAATATGTTGATTTTCAGATGTTTTTCCAACGTATTCATCATTTAATATATGTTCTACTAATTTTGTACGTCTGAAAATAAATTCATCTAATTTTATTCCAGGTACTAGTTCACCAGGTTTAAGAAGATGAGGATGAGTGGTAGCAGTGGGTTGTCCATATGTAATATGAGCTTGTTTATTATATGATTTATGACTCAAAGGATTTTGAGATGCTGCAGTTGAATGACACATAACTATTTGAGCTCCTGTAATATTAAATATGTATTTAATTCATTGATTTATATTATTTATTAGTTATATTTCGGGTTATATATTTCATAACCTCACTTAATAATATTATACAACTTATGATAATATTTATAAATATTAAGTAATTACTTTTTTATTTTATCTTACCGATATTTTCTAAACGTGGAATTAAACATTTTTTTACAAATCCAAACATTTTGCTACCATGATTCATTTTTATTATTTTGTAGTATTAGTATGAAAATTAATTAAAAAAATCAAAACAAATTCTATATTTCCCGGCTTGATTTAGCATTTAAATATATATATTAATCTCTCTAAAAATGACCGTTAAATTACGATCATCAGTAGATAATGCGATATATAAATTACTCATAAGATATATGACTGTAATTTTGAAAAAGAGAATCGTTTTCTACTTTATCGACATCTGTCCCTCTTGCGGAGGATACGCGAAGTGCTTTGCGATTCTGCCATTTTTAAAGTTCAAAATGTGTGCGAGAATGAAACCAATTTGGTATTTTGTTTAAAAGATAATAAAACAGAATCATATGATTTATTTATTTCGAGTTAATTGGATAATTTTGGAAATATGCTAAGAATATACAAGAACAATAATTTATATACATTTGAATTTTTGCATTGACCGTTATTAAATTCAATTATCCAGTCGCCATATTTCTTAATTACTAAATTCATTAAATACAAAACATATGGGTACTAAGAATAATTAAATTATTGTTGCAATATGATTGTATGTAAGCTCATCTTTAATGATCTAATTATGAATTTGGTTATTTTTTAATGTTTGAACACGGAAATATTACAATTAAGTAGAATTCATTGAAATCATCAATTGAATCCATGTTTTTTTTTGCATAATGTTGATATTGTTAATAAACACAAAAAACATTTATGATACACTGAATTCTATACTGATATTGTACTCATTTATAGGTAGATGATTCACATGGAATGATTGATAGTGATTTTATTGGTAATTTATCTAATATCGTTAACGGTTAGGAATATAATTACTATCCAATAACAACTGACATGGTATAATTTAATTGTTTTCAGGTGAGCACCAGTAAACATGACGTTTTTTTACCACAATTCAATCTTTAAGACCACTGATCAACTGCGTAGCAATATAACCTCGTCTTTTGTTTTGTGGGTAAATAGAACTTTTTAGGTTAGTACGTATGTCGATCAGTAGTTGATAATAATATTTTTTTGATCTTTGATAGTTTCACCCGAAATTTACTAAGCCTCAGCGGCGTATTTCTGATTCGGCAGTAAAAAATCATCTTTACGTCTATGGCGCACAAATAAATATTATTCCATTATTTGTTCATTTTAACTCTTTCAAGTCTCAGAGAAAGTCAGGGAATAAACAAGACAAAAACAAACGTGTATCATATTGTTATGATTAATTGTAGCAAAATATCAAAAAAATCATGGCAACAATAAATGATCTAAGTGAATACTGTTTAATTGAAATATTTTTATGTTTGAATATTCGAGAAAGACAAAAATTGGAATTAGGTTCGTGAAAATCTGTATAAAAATTGTCTTGGAACCAATAATAAATATTGACAATTCGTTAAATAATATACTTATTGTTACAATATGAATATACCTTTATATTTTTATATTTGATAATTAAGCTAATTGTAAATTTTCTTATTTTCAAATTCCCGCGCATGAAAATATTATAATTAAGCAACATTCCTTTAGATCATTAATTGCTATCGTGAATTTTTTTGTATAATATTAATATTGTTAATGAAATAAACACAAAAAACATTTATGATACATTAAATTCTATTAATGATGTACTTATTTATAGATACATGATTCACGTGGAATGATTAATAGTGATTTTATTTGAAATTTATCTGATATCGTTGAAGGTTATAATAATGTTATTAGTGTCAAATAACAACTGACAATGGTATAAATAAATTGTTTTTTCCATTATTTATTTACTTTTATTTTTTCGAGTCCCAGAGAAGGTCGAGGAATAAACAAAGTATAAAAACAAACGTGCATTATATTGTTATAATTAATTGTAGCAAAATATCAAAAAATTAATCATGGCAACAATTAATGATTTAAACGAATACTGTTTGATTGAAATATTTTCATATTTGGATATTCGAGAAAGGCCGAATTTGGAATTAGGTTCGTAAAAATATGTATAAATGTAATATTATTACAAGAATAATTTGTTTTATTCGTGGTATTTTCAATGATTATTTATTGGTTCAATTCATATTTTCATGTTCAAACGCAGTTTGTAAAAAATGGCAACAAATAAATCAAACTTTCTGGCATTCAATTCTAAAATTGAAATTTGTGTTAGTTGATCCTGATGAACAATTTTATTCAGTACCTATTCGTAGCGGTTTAGAATTCAGAAGTAGCAATTTCTCAGATTTCGGAAAAATATTGAAAAAATTGCATGGTAATCTTCAAAAATTGAGAATTTTCAATGATTTGAGATATGAACAGGAAGTAAACATACCAAGTTCGATTTTCAAATTAATAATTGAAAATGAAAATATTAATTTTTTGGATATTGATATTAACAACAAAGATATATACAAAAAGTGTTTGAAATTTTTAAAAACGGATAATCTTCAGCATTTGAGCTTATCCCGTCCTTTTCTAAATAAAAGTTCATCATCAATACTTGATGTTATTAAAAAAGTAAGTAATTCATTTTCAATAATATTATTATACTTATATTATAATTTTATTCTTTATGTGACTTTTAATTTATATTAATCTTTTCAGCTATTGCTAAATGCGCCAAAACTTGAAACATTGCATTTGTCAAATTTAGAAATATCATTAAAAGAAATTAGTAAAATTACTACTCTGAAATCATTATATATAATGAAGCCGGGTAAATCACCTGGTTCGTGCGTGAAAAATTTTGGCTTCATCAATTTAGAATCAATTCATTTGATACATGGTTCGGATGTTAAAGACAATTTCATCAAACAACTAGTGACAGATTGCAAGAAATTACATAATGTTGAAATATACAGTTGTGATTCGATTACTACAAAAGGATTAATTCCTATTACAACATTGCCAGAATTGCGTCATTTTGGTGCAACACATATTGATGAAGAAGTTTTTAAGGAATTGTCAAATCTTGAATCGATAGATTGTTCCGATTTAACTTTGAACAGTAATTCAATGAAAGCTTCAATTTCCAACTTTTTCCAACGGTCACCAAATTTGAAAAAGGCACATATTTGTCTCAATGGTGATCCTTATTTGTTTGATGAATATACCAGAAAATCCCGCATTGTACTTAATCAGGATCAGAAGTTTTATGGTTTTTGTATCTGCTCAATTAATTGGAGGAAGCAGTTCGATAATTGATGCGAGAATTACGAATAATAATAAATAATGAGCACAATTCAATTAGAAATTTGTGTAAGATATTTCCGCGAGGATTTTATGTCAATTATCTAAAGTTTCCATTATAATAACTCACGAATAAAAGTTTC
>JAQQBR010000003.1:843747-853812 GCA_030347285.1 Microctonus hyperodae | reverse complement strand
AAAAAAAAATTGAGATTTTCATTTAAATGAAATGAAAAAATTTCAAATTAATTTAGAAAATACTCAATATTAAATAATTAAGACCTCATCTTTGATAAAAATTTTTGTTTACATGTTCACAGTATTATTCTACCTCAAAAACCACCTTTCAATTTTTTACTATACTTATCCCATATTTTTCTCATGCATCCATAACCTACAAATATTAATAATCATTTCGAAATCAAGGAAATCCGTAGTTATATTCCTTCAACAATATTGTTTTCTCATTTATTGTTATACTCTTATACTAGTTTTCATTTCACCACAATTCTTCCGTATATTACATGCTCTGTCATCACATGTTCCGACCTTTATTATACTATAATCGCTAAGTATATCAGTACAGTTTAACTTTCTCTTTCATATATATTCATTTTTTTTACTCATTAAACATAATTTTTCCATATTTCATTTCAAATGTACAATCTATGATTAATTAAAACAGCTAAAATTAATTTTTTACATGAATCATTCAAGTACATATCAACTTTTCACAAATCTTATCATGAAACGTCCATGTCAACTCAAAGTATTTTATACTCAGAGCACAAAAATAGCTTTAATGATCGATACTTTTATTAATCGTTAACGCCCTCAAACATATAAAAATCCACAGTGAACTTGGGTTTTTTAATGTGTCCCAACGACTTATTGTCAAGTCATTAACAGATAGATAATAAATAATACATAATAACTCCAAAAAAAAAATAGATGATGATCACATTAAATAACAATTTCATTTATACTTCCTATTGGCAATCTATATAAAATTGTTTTATAAAACACAAGATAGTTATAAATTATTAACAAATAACAATTTATCATCATGTACAAATTCTCTATTTCCTCCATAATTAAAGCTTCTATAGAAATGAAAAACAAATAAAACACTTCCTCAATCGATTAAAAATATTTAAAAACAACCTTATAAATTATTGTTCACAACATCAATTGTTGCAAAATCTTGATTTTTATTTAGTATTGAATCATGAAACACGTATTTGATATGATCTGGGACAACTCAGAGTATTGATACAAAAGGTATTATGTATTATTAAATAAAAGAGAAAAAAATACTTGATGTATTTTCACTTAATGTGAAATATCAGGATTTATTTCATCAATTTCATGGCTGTACCTGCAGTGAGAATAAATAAGAAAATACTAGGGATGAATTATTGAACAAAATAAAGGATTAAATAGGTCAAAAGATAATTTACCTTGACATAAAGCTCCCTCGTTGTCATCGTGGTCTTTGATTAATACAATGACGTGGGCCCAGATGTAAAAATACACCAAAATTTTAAATTATCACTGCGAATATTGTCGCACAAATTAATAAATTTTATTCCATTTTCAATATGTTATAAAACATCACAAACTGTTTAAATAATAAAATTGCACACAACATTATTGTAAAGCAATAATTGTTTCCAACGGTAATTTATGTGTTATATTACATTTTAAATATATTTATAAATAGACTCATAATGAATTTGAGGTTAGTTTGTGCAGATGATAAAATTAAGTTCAAGTAATAATTTAAACATGAAATTAAATTAAATTGTAGGAATTATATCAAACTGTACGGAAAGACTGTGCAAGATATCACCACACAGCTGGTGAATATATCAGTTATCAGTAAAGATTGTGTGTTTCCCTCTTGTCCCTCCTCCATTCCCCCAAAAACCCCTAGTGGGGGATTCCCCACTATATTGCCACACATACGGAACGCCAGATCACGTGCACCAATAGAAATTCAGTTTATTGCCTATTTGAATCTCCCGCTATTTTATATTAGATAAAAATTTTATTTCATAAGATAAAACAGAGACATATTTTTTTTTATTTCATACATACATATTTTAATAATCAAAATATTTATTAGTATTATTATTTGAGGTTATTATTCATTTAAAAAAAAATGAAAAACAAAATAATTTTGTACAAAATACTTACATAACCTATATTGCAATATAAATGGAATTTGTTTGAATATTAAAATTGTAAAATTAATTATGAAGCTCCCGATTTACATTAAATTAATTGATTAAATTTATTAATAAATATTTAGGTTTGATATAATTATTAAATCACATGCATGTTGCAAAAACACAATAAACAAACATTTCGATAAATCCTCACTGTATATAAATAATTAATTAAAACATAAAAAAATCATTACAAACAATATCTACAAGTAAAATCACTAAATTAAATTCCAAATATATATTAAAAAAAAAACAAATACATATATAATTACTTTAATTATATATAATAATACACATAACTTAATTGTTTATTATTCACTCGGCAGGGTATAATTTTACAATTGTGTATACATATATATTTATTGATATATTTTTTTTTCATTTGTTAATTTAAGTAGATAAATCAGTATACAGTAAGAATAAGACTAAAGTAATTTTTTTTGTATTCTAAAATTATGGGGGAGCAATATAGGAACTGTTTTTTTCACCTGTCGTACATATTTTTATTCTTAACTGATATATATAATTAATATTTTGTTTATTGTATCAAATTTATGGAACATGTACGAGTGCCAAATAGTTAGAAAATATAATAAAGATGTTTGGTTTATTATTTGTGTACGAACAGGTCGCTAAAAGGCACCAACATCCCATGACCTCTCAGATGGTAGCATAAATTTGAGGGCCTTTATTTTATTTATTAAATCATCTATTTATTTATTATTTTCATCATCCCATAACTTGATTAAATGGGGAATAACTTTGTGTTGTACATTGTTATATGTAACAAACCTAAACAGCATTTTTTTTTTAAACTGCAGACATTTTCATTTCAATTTTTATGCATACAATGAATATTGTTTCTAACAATAGGCAACTCTTATGTCTAATATTATACTGAAACATTATCAATTATTTATTATGTTATACATTATTTATTTATATATATATGGGACGTTGTATATTCCTGTATTATTTTTGTTACCCTTCTAATCAATACTGATCTACAAATTATTTATTTTTTATTAATTTATTCATCAACATAAAATTTAGATTCTTAATAATCGAAAAATTAAAAGAGAAAAAAAAACTTACCGTCAACAATCTTTAAATGAAAATAAAACAATTTATATAATAACTAAAAGAAAAAAGATATTGAATTTTCAAACGCGTTTATTATTTATAAATTGATAATATTGGCAAGTTTGTTGGCTTATACACATAAAAAATTGTGTCACAGAAAAAAAATGTCGCTGTTTTGTCTTGTCTTTCAACATATTCAAAAAAAAAAAAATCGCTCATGAAAATTAAACATTAAATGCATTAAAAAAACAAAAGATCTTGATGAAATATTAAAAATTTTTACCAATAAATCAATGAAAATAAGACACAAATTCCAGTAGAAAATTCCTAACCTCATTCTCCATAATTTTCACGCATATATGTATAACTTTATAAATACACATACACATAAAAAAATATTTAATTAGATAAAAGAAATCACAAATGAAAGAACACAAAAAAAAAGATAGTCTATTTTTCATTTAAAATGGATAAAAATGAATAATAAATCTCAATTAAATCATAAGTACAAATTAAAAAGTGTCGGCCATCTTAAACTTAACCTATAAAAAATATGACTGGTGAGCATATAAACGGAAATAGAATAAACAAAGATGATGACGGTACTTATATAAAACAATAACGGCAATAATAATATTAATAATAAAATGACGGTAATAAACCGCAATATAACAATACCTAATGAAGCACCTTAGACATAGAGTAATTGTGAATTTAAATATAATTAAATGCTGCAATCGTCGCGAATTAAATTTCAAATGGATTAAATGTAATCCAACATTGTAATTATTGTGATAAATTGTAGTCATTGGCTTTCGGCTAATTAAACCGTGACCGCTTTTTAATATTATTTATCATTGTTGATACAATTTTCAATGCGGTCTCGCCTGATTGCACGTTTGATAATTCAAATTTTATACATAGACCAAAAAAAAATTAAATGGCATTTAACACTCGAAATAATTTCTCATTGAATGTTGATAATCAACATTAATTTCATGCCAATTAATTTGTTTTTTTTTTTTTTAATCGATAAATGCCAATACATCATTTGATTATGTTGTGTATAAATATCACGCAATCAGTAAATAAACAATGCACGTACATAATCATACACAATTCTATGTACATATATATTTATGTATTATGCAAACAATTACTTTTTATAATTAATTATAATAATATATGTCTATTTGTAATATTTATTTTTCTTTCATTCATTAATTAATTAATAAAACCACAATCATTCATAAACTCTTGAATTAATCTATTTCTATATTATTACAATTACTAATGTCATACTTATTTACTCAATTTTTTTTTGTCGATACGGTTAATTAGTTACTTAATTCTGTGATTAAATCAAAAGTTCACACATGACTATGTAAGTACATTGTATTGCATTGTTGATTTGGAATTCATTATAATTTTATTAACACAGAATGACCGAGCATAAAAATTGTTGGCAGTGTTTTCCAAACTTGAACATTAATTTTCATTTTCAATCTTGAATAATCATCTAATGTTATTTTTTTTTTATACAAATATTTCTATAATTAAAAACATGTAACAAAATTTCTATGTAAAATTTTTTCCAGCTCGGACATTCCACGCCGGATGTTTTTATCTTATTGACTAAACGGCGGAAGTACATAATATATATATATAATTTATGTTTTTTTTTTTTAATATTTTCCATAGACACCATTGTAAATATTACAAATTAAAAAATGGCTATTATGTTAGTAAGATAATAATTTTTTTACAATGGTGAAAAAAAAAAATGAAACGAAGAAATCTGTTCATCAAAATTTTTAAACGCATGAATAACTGATATTGTTTATTTATATAATAATTGTGGAGGTAGCTATGGTGATACACATACCTATATATATGTGTATGTAAGTATGGATATATGTTGTATATATATATTTTAATATATTTCTTGTAATCTCTTTAATTGTTTTTTTTTTTTCAGTGAAGTTTTTATAAATTAATGGAAGCAATCAAACGGAGAAATAATAAGAAAACAAAATGGTTTCTATATGAGTTATTATTTATATATCACGGCCTGTCTGCTTAAGTTTTCCTGAGTGTTTTCGTTATAATTATGATAAAGTTATTCATGATGGTTTTTGATAAGTACCTGAGATGGCAGCTGATAAATTCGGACGTTTACACAAAGTTAAATGAGAATAATAATTATAAAATTAATTATTATTGAATTGAATAGATTTTTTTTTTTAATATTCAATGCAATAATTGAAACTAGACATTTGCTGCCCAATCAAATCTTTATACATTAAACTATTGCAATACTGTAATTGGTGGTCTGTATATGAATGAAAAATTGACTATTGTGGACTATCATAAATTCAGTAAGACAAGATGATATTTTTATACAAAGTATGGACAAAGTATCGAAGGATTTTTATAATAATTTAACGAAATGAATTAATTTTTCAATGGAATATAAAAACAAATTAAAAGTTGAATAGAAATTTATATCTTGAATAAATGAAGAAATTAATATTTGAAATTTTATCTGCTTACTATCTTTGACTGTTGTACGATTGATTAATTATTAAAAAATTAATCAATAAAATTTGTTTATAATTTCAATATTTTCTTATTGTGTTTTATATATTTCTCCAATGAAAAACTTTGTCAGAAATTATTAATCGCAATTATCCTTTTGGATATAACTATTTTTCACGGATGATAAATATGTTTTATTTTTTTTTACATCTCCTCACTGCTATATTTCCAATGAAAATTTGTACTCTGGAAGTTTAATTATTATTTTTTTCTTTTTGTATAATTCAAGTCAACGTGTGTCGCTGTGTGCGATTGTTTCAACTTCCATTAAATTGATTTTGTTAAATCAATCTTTATACAAAATATATAATAGAGAGCTTCAAGGCAAGAATTGGTATTTTTGTACCGAATTAGACCTGGATTTCCCGATATTTTCGCCTAGTATTCGGTTTCGATTTAAGTTTGTAAATACCCCTCGATCCCCCGCTGTGGATTTTGCATCTCAATTGTTTTTTAATATATAAATTTATATCTAAATTACTTCAAATTTACATATCGTTTGCATTACATCCAAAATTTTGTACTACTTTATTTATTTTTTATTATTAATATTTTAATTTACTATTCGTATTTTTATTCATTACGATTAATGATTTATTACTGGAATCGTATACGTTGTAGTGTCAATAATTCGTATACTTTCTTGTATTATTTGTTTTCTTTATTATTAATTTTCTATGTTTGAATTAATTAATTGAAAATTATACGAACGGAAAAGAAACAAAAAACAAAACGAAATTGTTCCACAGCCAGGGTCTAATCTTCTAAACATTATTGAATTGAATTTTTTTTTATTTATATTTCAAAAAATGATTCGTGTTCTAATGAGACCGTATCGATTTTCTTTTTTAATAACTATAATATTTCAAAAACAAAATCGCTGTGCATTTTTTCTTCTTCACAATATCGATACTATGCTTACACATTTATTATTTAGTATACTTGGAGTATTGTATACAAATTTTTAACCTACATTTTAACTACACTTAATTTTGTCATCTTAAATATAACATAACCTTCAAAAAAAAAATTTTTACTTTTAAATTATTATTCACTCCTTTTTCTTCAAACTTTTACTCAATCATTCTTAATGCTGAATTTCACTGGAAGTTTATCGAGTCACTTATATAGACACACTTTTGATTTGTGACATAGAAATTGTTTCCCTTAGTGATTTTATTGAAAATATTTCGCGACAAGCGTATTTTGTTCCTTAAAAATTTCTTCAAATATCGTTTTTGTTTTGCTCATGGCCATTATTAATATTGCATTATGTGTAATATAAAATTCAATTAATCGTGATTGTTGCGATTATGTATATTATACAATATTATATGGCAAAAGTATTCACGTTCGTCAAACTAAAAATATTGCACGGAATTTTTCAACTCCGATACTAAAGGAAATTGGCTTTGTCGATAACTAAATCGAACTGAATTGATTAATAATATTACAAAGAAAATAAAAAAAAAAAGGGAAATATAAATTGGAACTAAAAGTTATTTGAGCCAACATAAAAAAAAAAAGCCAACACAGAACTGAAAATAATATAAAAATAATTCTGAGTCAACAGCAACTATGCACTACTTGTCATTTTTTTCTTCGATACTCCTGTTTTTTTTTCTATGGTAAATATTAAAGACTAATTGTTCTCTTTTGTTTCTCAATCAAATTCGACAGTGTACTGAAATTAATTCATAATATACGTATCTGTTGGGTACACCTTCATTCGTTATAAAACTATACTATACATATATTTTTTTTATCATTTAACATTCATCTCGACAATAAAACATATTACTCAAAGTCACGGTTCGAAAATCAATAATTAACAAACAGAAAAAAAAATCAAACGAGCAAATAAAAAATAATCAGACAAGAAAAACCATCTGAATAAATTTCCGTTTGTGTTATAATAATTATTTAAAAGTAATTTTGTATCCAAATATTTCAATTATTTCCTCTCTTACCTACGTATTTATATTTCATAATTAATTTTCCTCTGCAATTGACTTTGCAAAATATATCATGTTTCTTATTCTGTTTACTAACATAACCAAAAATGATTATTCCTTGTAATTAATTCTACAATTGTATTGTTCTATTATGTGCACTGAGGTAGACGGATGGAATAGTTTACGGGCGGTAATTATAATCGTGAATTTAAACAAATTTATAATTCAATCTTTCTTTAAAACTGTAGAACATCCCTATGTTGTCTTAATTACCTTTCAAACAACGATATATTTAGCTTTACTATTTTCTTATGGTTCAATATTTCGCGCATCATCGATGAGTGAAATCTGTTTGGCAATAAATGTGGAGAAGAAAAAAAAAACGTAGTTTACAGCTATATGAGGTAGTGGATGGATTAATTTTCGTCCTGCCTTTCGCAAAGTTTCTTCAATTAGTAAAAAAAAAAAACTGGCACATTATTACGTGTATAATAATGACGAGGAGAATTGTTGATTTAATTATTCAGCCTTGAGTGCTTCTGGCTCCTCATTATCACTGAAATCTTCATCCTCAGCATTTGAAGACTCACCATCATCGTCATCTACAGCATGGCTTGTTGATCTATTTTGTTGATCATCTTGAACGACACCAGAACCTCTGCCTTCATCACGACCAATAACTGGAAAATCTTCAATACTCCGACTGCCCAATTTATCCATGGCACCCATTTGTGTAATTTTCGCCGCGTGTGCTGCCACAACCGCGGCTTGCTCTGGACTTAATACCCCCATTGATAAACCAGAATTTTCAACAATCATTTGAAGATAGGTATCAAGTATAGGCGATCCAGTCGTGCCATGATGATGATGACCAGGATGTGTAATAGCCAAATGACTGCTTGGATGAAGTGGCGCAGTATTTGGCTCACGATTATGACTTTGCATCATTGATTCCATTGATTTAGCAGCTATTGCTGTTGCAGCTTTATTATTTTGTGATATTTTCGTGATAACAGTATTATTATTAGGTGTAGGAGAGCCATACCTAAGACTCAATGGTAATGTAAGATCTTCAGGATCATCTCCACCACAAATTGAACTGCCAGCTTCTGATGGTGCGCCACCGCCTCTTGGTAATTCTAATCTCATATCATTTCGACGTGGTCCAGTTGGACTTGCTCTTGCACGAAGCTCTGCTGGACTTACTCTTACACCTGCTTTAGCCAATAATCGTGATGCCAATTCGGGATCAAACGGACTTGGCATTGGTAGTACTGGTAAATCTTTTGTGCTGATACCACGATGTTGACGTGACATATGAGAATGTAATGAATTACGAGATTTCGCCACTGTTCCACATAGTACACAACGATATCCTGGACACACTGTGTGTTTGTCTTCCAAATGAGTACGAAGTGTGTGTGCTGATCGGTAAATTTTACCACACTTTGGACATGGACGTGGATCCGTTGCTCGCACTCGCATCATATCCAATCCTCGTCTCGCCACTGTAAACAATTATTATATTTAATAGTTTATTATTGTATTATGAATTTTTACTGTTGACGATTTCTAATGGAATTTTTATTTACAAGGCAGGATAGAGATTAAAGCAAGCAATTCAACTTTAATTGAAATATTTTATTATGCAAAGCGTTACTTAAATAATAGAATGTCATTTTTTTTTTCAAGTTTATACATGTGAATAATATTCTAATATTTAAATAGTTCTTTTTTTTTTAATTGTATCGAACTCAGCGCAATCAACGACAATCGAATAAATGGCACAATTCGAGAAAATAAAAAAATACACAGTGGATATATTATTGGAAGAATTAATTATTCAATTTTAAAATTGATTGTAAATTTTTTTGAAAATACTTTTTTCTTTTAATTTATATAATTAAATTAATTATATTAGGGTTATGTAATTATATTTAATTATGATGTTGTGCCATGTAAACGAAATAGTTTTATTGCTTTATTTATGAAATAACATAAATAACTCGAGAAATTATTTTTATCGAGTTTATTCAATGTCTTAGAAAAATAAGGCCGAGTTTTATTTCACTCTATTGACTTTTTAGTGAAAATCTAACCTATATGTACTATAATAAGATCATATTTGAATATTTATAAAGAATTAGCATCGAAGTATAATTATTTAATGGAAGAAATTAATACAGCAGATAAAATGTTACGAATATAATTAATATTCTACATCTTAATTACTGATCGTTTATTTTCCAACAGAAAAAATACGATGAATATAATGAAATAAAAATAAAAAAAAATACAAATATAGGAACATTATTTTGTTTTTCAAATTAGATATAATTAAGGTAGTCCTAACCCTACTACATAAGTCAAGACAAAATTATAAAAAAAAATTTCAA
>JAQQBR010000003.1:812143-826476 GCA_030347285.1 Microctonus hyperodae | reverse complement strand
CATTTCACTCACTTGTAATATAATCTACTATTAATTATACAAAATACATACTTAATATTAAATTATAATTTCTATCAATATACAAACTCACTTTGTATATATCATCAACTTTTTGTGCAGTATTTTCAAAACAATTCATGAAAGCATCGTATCGTTTTTTCTGAATAGTATGAAATTCGGTTTTGAGACTTTTGCTAACTTTTAAAGCAATTTGTAATTGACTATTAATCAATTTTAACTTTTGCTTTATCGTCATTAACTCTTGAGAAACCTAAACAACCAGTTATAAAATTTATATATACATTTTAAAGAATTGTTATGTATTTTAAATTATTTAGATATAATATAAATAAACCTTTAAAGCTTCTTCAAATATTAACATCTTTGATCGCAAATCATCCAATTTTTTTTTGTACATCTGTCGTGTTTCATTAATTTCTAATTCTTGGGTGATGGATTTTGGTTTGGTTTTTAAACAACTATAATCAAATTTATATTCGTTTTCTTGCTCGTACAGTTCGACAACTGATTGTTTCGAAAGGCAGTCGTCATTCATTACGTATAAATCCGACATATCCAACACGTCACCATTTATTAATGGCAATGGCCTGTCATTTATCTGAAAATAAACAGAAAGAAATCATGTAAATACATTTTTAATCGAGAGTCGCAAAACATAACGTTTTACAGACTCAGAGTTTTTTTTCTTCATGATTTCAATTATTATTTAATCGACAATTGTTAATCATAATTATTTTATTAGTACAATAATAAACGAACCTTTGATTGAAGCAATATGTCATGACGCTTTTCAAAAGTTTCCATCACTTTATCGCTCAGTGAATGTTCATCCAACGCCAATTGACGATTGATTTTTTGTTTCAAAGTTTCCTCATCTCCCGTGATTTCTTTTTGTAAATTTTCAATTTCAAATGTTGTTCTTACGAACTCGTTATGACACACTTCGAGATCATTATTGGATTTATTATATATTTCTTTTGCAATTTTCTGTGTCTCATGAAGTTGTTCTATTTTATGGAGAGTCTCCTCCACTTTTTTCCGCCATTTTTCAAGCTCTTCAATATTTGTTCCCTTTTCTTTTTCGTATGTTAATAAACTTTCAATTCGTGAACATTGTCGATCGTATTCCAATTCCTTCAGCTTTATTTCTTCGAATGATCTGTGTAATAAAATTATCAGACAATAATTCTGTTGATATGTTTATTTTATAAATAAATTCATCTATGTAAATAAAGTACACTGTAATCAAACCTCATAGACTGCTCATATTTCCGAATATTTGGTATATTCACTTCAATGCAAAAATCAGCAAATACTTCATCTTCTACTTCATAAATTTTCATTTGAACAGCCTTGATTTTTTCATTTGATGCATCGATTTTCACCTCAATAGACGCTATTATCTCCTAACAAAATAAATTTATAATATTAATATTAATTATATACAACTACTCAAAGATATTAATATTAAATTATAATGTTAATTTTTTTACCTCAATATTTTGTAGGTTATCATTCAATTCTGAAATTTCTTCTTCCAACTTTTCAGATTCCTTTTTCACTGCGTCTAAAAATTTATTTTGATAACTCATCGAAAGTTGAACCGCTTCAACTTCCTTATTCGAAATTTGTAAATCTGAGTTATTCGCTTGCGTGCAATTTTTTTTCAAAATTTCACGTATTTCATTTCGTCTTTGTTCTAATTTTACGTATTCTGCTGCTTTTAATATTGTGGCTTTTTTTTCTAGAGTGACCATCCCACCGGTAAACAGTCCGCTTTTCCGATAATGAGTACCATCCAACGAAACACACTAAAAAAAAGATAAAAAAAAATTATGAAAAATATTAACAAATAACATTTGGATTTATTATTTATATTGAAATGTTTTTTTTAATCTTACATTGTATTTCACGTTATTTGGCATATTATATGCGACATGATTGGCTACTTTATCCGTCTCACAAACAAGTATATTACCCGCAATGTGTAACGCAACTCGTTCAAATTCCGGCTCAAAAGCAATTATATCATAAAGCAATACTACATTTCTTATACCTTCTTGTTGGTAAAATGAACTGAAATTTATAAAAATCGATGAATAATATAATAAATGTATATTTCAACATCAGATAAATTATATTTAAATGATTATTTACCGTAAATGTTCTTTTAACTTTTCAACTTGTAAATTTTCATCCAAAGGTAAAAATGTTTCGGTTCCGACTTTTTCACTTCGCAAATATTTGATGCATTTTAACGCTGTTTCGGTATTATTTACAATAATACTTGAAAAGCGAGATCCAAACACTCTAGTAAATGCCATTGTATAACGCTCGTGAATGGGTTTTATTAATTTGTACACTCGATCATGCTGGAAAATAAATTTAGTAATGAATATTATGTAAGAAAAATTAATTATTTATTATAATATAAATTTAATCACCACTCCTGGAAATGATTGTCGTAGTGTTTCGACAATTTTATTCTCTTGTATTATTTTATTTCTTTGTTCTTTTGCAGTGCTGTATTCGATACATTGCTCCGTGATGATTTCAAGTTCATTTTCAAAATCCCGTTGTTTTTCATTTTTTATTTTTATATTTTTATCTAATTCCAAAATCTTCTGTTGTAAATTATGTCTCTTTTTTTCTATTTCTTGAACACGATTGTGCATGTTATAAATTCTTTTTTTATTTTCTTCGTTGAGTTTTTCTTTTTTACGAATATTCAATTTAATTTCATCACGTTTTCGTTTTTCGTTTTCAAGTTCATCCATCAATGGCTGCATTTCGCGGTTCATTAGATTCAGTTGTTGTTCAAATTTTACAACTCTTTTCGCCACCGTTCCACGTAATTTATCATACGTACGATCCTACAAATGTGCAGCATATTAAAAATATTATTAAACTGTACGAAAAATATTAAAAGGAATAATGAAAATTATACATTTACCCATTTTTCCATTTTATCAAAATTTGTCTTAAGTTTTTCAGAAGAATTTTTTATAAATCTTTTTTTCTCTTCTTTAACCTCTTCCAATTCTTCTGACAACTGAACAAGTTGACGCTCACGAGATTCGTTATCATTGACAAAAAATTCTAGTCGTTTTTTTGACTTTTTTATCTGCTCTTCACACCTCAATATTTGTTGTTCAATTTTACTATTATCTGCAACAAGTGTTTCCAATTCTTGCAGCATTTGCTTTTCTTCATTTCCAATCAACGTCGCGGAATCAGTTAAACTCAATAAACGAGTTTTTTTACATTGAAGATTGTTTTCAATTTCTTCTATATCACCATCTAATTTCTTTTTTTTTTCATCCATGTTTTTCACATCTGCTTCGTATTTTTTTTTTTGTAATTCAATAACATACAAATCGAACAGCATTGATTCCACCGTAGTTTTTTCCTTGAATAAAATAAAAAAGAATAATAAATTAAAATTCATTAATTCGTAAATAAAAATGAATAAATATAAATACATACAATATCTTCAAACAATCTTGATAATTTTTCCCCTTCTTTTTGTGTGTAAATAAGATTTTTATGATCCACATTTAACATTTTTATATCATTCCGATACTGTTTAATCTTCTTACAAATTTCATCAAATTTATTTTTCGAATAATCATATTGTTCTTTATAATCAATGGAATGACTTATTCTTTCAAAAAATATTGTTCTGTCTTTCTCACTGGCCGAGATGATTGAATTTACGTCGTTTTGATATATTATGAAATTCTGTGCTTTTATATAAATTCTCAAATTCTCCAACTGTTTGTGATATTCATCTTTTATAACAATCTATAACATGATAATTAATTCATGAACAAAAATGGTGTTAAACTGATATTTGATAATATTAAAAATTTTGCAAAATTCATACCTTTCCATCTACTTCGTATTGACATCCAGTTCGGCTGATTGATCTTTTGAACGTTTGCCTAGTTTCATTATTCAATTTAAATATACAAGTCACGAAGGTGTCCCTGGAAAATATAATCAACATTATTATATTAATGACGATCTAAAGAAAGAATGTTTAATATGGTAAAGATTAGAAATAAATAAATATAAAAAATTTACCGATCTTCATCACGTGTTGATTTACAAATGAGATCTTGCATTTTTGTAACACGTAAATTTCTTGATTGTTCACCAACACAAAAAGCAATAGCATCAAGAATATTTGATTTCCCTGAAAAAGAAAATATAACATTTAATTATGTTACATGTAAAATAATTGAAAATGATGAATTTTACCTGTTCCATTAGGGCCAATTATTGCACAAAGTGATTGTGCTTTCAAAGGTCCTATTTTGAATATTCCATCAAATGATTTGAAGTCTCGAATAATGATTTCTTGCAAATACGTCGACATCTTGAATGCGTTCTGTACGAGTTGTTGAACGGTTATGTGTTATGAACAGCACAATGGTAAAAAATACGTTGTTGCACCACCTTGATGTAAAATTCTACGAATTTCCAATTCCCAGAAATTACCGCGTAACGATATTCACTATGTAAGTCAAATTTAATATAAAAAATATACACATAACCAAAAATTATGCAATACCTTAGCAACTATAACCTCCAAAATTCTGCATTTGAATATTAATAATTTTTATCATGACCAAAATCCAAATTTAATATGAAAATAATCAAATAAATATTATTAATAAATAGAAAAATGTACAATATGTCATCATATATATAGCTACGGTCAAGTGACCAAACAATGCTTATTCATTAAATCAATTAATCTCCAGTAAATAATAATAAACAGTAAAAAAAGCTATAGTGTACATATTTAAAAAAAAAATATAATTATGTATAAAATTGTATAAAACTTGTCTAAATAATTTATGTGCCAATTTTAAATAAATATTGCACATTCGTACTAATATGGCGCGCCATTTTTATCCTGCGCATTTATTGTGCGCAATAATGGATACCATTCTTTCCCCCCTGTCAAGTAGCGGGAATATTACAGCTTTAGCAATGATGAATTCAACCCAAAACAAAGTTGAAATATACATGCCATTTACTTGTAATATTTATCTATAAAATCAAGTTGTAACATTTCGATCTTCACATACATATATATTGCTTCAACAATTAAATCAAATTTTAACATATATATTTATTTATGTTTTTTTTTTCATGGTATTTTTTCCATTAATTATTGCAGTGCATGAAATTTATTAATAATATATATGTATACATATTTATGTACATATGTTTAATGAATATTTTAATCATTATTTATATGCGAAAATGAAATAAATAATATTAGGGTTAAGGGTCATTCAGTCAAGTGAACGACTTGAAAGATATCACAGTTTCAATTTGAATGTTGACCGTGATTGATTATTCCAGAGCTAATATTCAACAGCAGAAAAATTAAAATTCAACAACAATTATTACTACAATATTCCATCAATAATTGACATTGAAGATGCAAATTAAAGACAAAAAAGCAATTCTTGTGGGTACAAATAATCGATTGGGAGTAACCTTTTGTCGAGAATTACTTCGCAATGGCGCTGGGGTAAGTTGTCGTTTCATAAAATAAAATTAACAATATTATTAATAAGTTTTATATTAATTACTGATGATTTATTTAATCAATAGATTATTGTGATAATGGGTAATGAAGAATCCAGTGAAGCGTCAGCAGTTGATGAATTGAATTCTGAATTTGGTCAAAAAAAAGTAATATTTTTTCCATGTGATGTTTCAAATAATGACCAATATAACGGTAATAATTAATCATTATTTTAGATTTATATTAATACACATTTTGTATTTTTACATTATTTATATTATTCAATACATCATTCAATTGTATGATAATTATTTATTATTTTTTTTTGCATTCGAAATTAGGAATTTTTAAAGAAGCTGTAGGTTTACTTGGTGGCCTTGATATTTTGATCAACAATGTAGATCTCATTGATGAAAATGATATTATGAAAGCAATCGACGTCAATGTCGTAAGTATTTACAATTATTTCATTACCAGATATTGTTAATAATATAATTTAACACAAAATTATGATTATTAATTCATTAGACTGCTGTTATTCGTGGAACTTTACTTGGTGTCCAGCAAATGGGAAAAGATCTTGGTGGCAAAGGTGGAATTATTGTCAATGTCACGTCGATTATTGGCCTAGAACCTGTAGCACAATTTCCAGTTTATTCCACAGCAAAACAAGCAATAATTAGCTTCAGTCGTTCATTTGCAGTAAGAACAATAGAAAATCTCAAAAAAAAAAAAAGATTAATTTATACTATGAAATATATTAATTGAATCTACAGCAACCGTATCACTATCAAAGAACTGGTGTGAAAATAGTCGTGCTCTGTCCTGGATTGTCTGGATCATATTTAACAGATGATTTGAATACACTGAATAATTCAATGTCAATCGCTGAGCCTGGACGTGTAATAATTCAACTTCAAAAGTATTAGAATATTTTATTTAAATCTTGAAATAATTAAAAATCATTTATATTTAATATTTATTATTAATTGCGATATTAAACTGATTTATTTAGAGTGGAAAAAGTTGCTCATGGTTTAGTTTATGTTATTCGATGTGCTCAAAATGGCAGCATTTGGGTAAGTGAAGATAATCAACCAGTTTATGAAATTCAACCACCAGATACACTACCTCAAAAGCAAGACGGAATAAATTTATCAGACTTCAAAAATATTAGATTATAAACCATTACTTTGATGTCTAATATATAATTCGTATATAAATTTAATATTACAGAAAAAATTAAATAATTATTGTATATTTATTACAATTAAATTTTGATTTGTGTTTTAAAAATTAATATTTGCTTAACACTTTCAAATTTATCTAATAAATTTTTTATCAAGGTTTAATATTAGATTAGATTAGATTAGATGTATTATAATGCCCTAGCTATCGCTATGGGGTAAGGTACAATAATATACAGAGTAATTTTTGACATCTGAATACAAGTTAATTGATATAACAAAGTTGTCGAAAAAGTGAATATGTAATAATGATAATAAACATGAGAAAAGAAAATTAATAATGACAAAATAAGTTACTGTTTCATGATGCAATCATCAATAGCATAATATGAAAATGAAAGTTATAATTTATACAGATGAAGCTTAATATTAAAATAAGTAATCAACAGAAATACGTAGCATTACGTAAATTTGTAGATTAATTTTTAAAAAAAAAGTACACAAATTTTAGGGAATTATCTTGTGGCCATGTCATATGTATGATAAATATAATTTTTTTTAATGAAATTATCACAAAATAAAATTAAAAGAAAAAAGAAATATCAAACTTTTATATGTTATAATTAATTGCCAATGAAAAACAATGCGCAATAGCATTTATGTAAACCGTGGTTAAATACGTTTCC
This sequence comes from Microctonus hyperodae, assembly GCA_030347285.1. Classification (NCBI taxonomy): domain Eukaryota; kingdom Metazoa; phylum Arthropoda; class Insecta; order Hymenoptera; family Braconidae; genus Microctonus; species Microctonus hyperodae. Next base: position 819,034 of record JAQQBR010000003.1, on the reverse strand, counting down.
AAAAGAGCATTCAGTAATTTTTATCCTCTTTTCAAATTATCATTTCTTGTCGCCTCACGTCTTATAATTTTTATTTTTATCTCAAAGACCAGTGCGCCTTGCAAAGATTGTGATAACCTTTACATAAATGAGATTAGCAGAAACATATATTCCTTGAAATTCAACAACGATCACTTAATGGCAAATAAAAAATCATACTTTGACAAAAAAGAAAGAATAAATTATTAAAAATGTGATAAGAAATATGTCTTCAAGTTTTTTAAAAGTATAATTATCAGTTCACTAGCATTCTCCTCATTTCACTCCCATCTTCCTTACATTTGTCTAAAAATTCTCCAGCATAATGAAGCGTGTGCTCTCATACAATTTACCAGCTAAGAAAATTTCAAGAAGGGAAACTTGCGCGTGGCTGATAACATTGTGACGTACTTATAACCTCATCAAACATTTTTTTTGACTCTTTCTCTTATCTAACTTTATGTCAAGAAAATAAATGTTCAATCCAGAAATACCAAGATCATCAATTGGTTTACCCAGTTCAAAGAAGTTATAAAAGCTCGAACTTTGGAATCAATATATCAGCATGTACAAATAAATAGCTCATAAAATATTTATTATAAAATATAAATGTCCTCGATTGTTCTGAAATATTCGACAATAATAAAATAAAATATTTAATGTATTTATAAACAATATTAAATATTATTAACTTAATCATCAGCTGCTTTTTAAATAATATATTTGATTAACAATATCTACTGTCTGTGAATTTTACATTAATGATTGGAAAGTTTAATTATCACTTCCTCTTTAAAATAAAAATAATAAAAAAAATGTCATTACATGATATCGCAGAATTTTCTACAAAACTAATTTGACCTTTTCACCTTATGATATAAATATCATTCGCGTGCGCGTCTCGAATGATAAATCGTAAAAAGGTGGTGGGTTTGCTGTGTCGCGTGGACTTGGTGTCTGATAATTAGTATAAATACAAAGAATCATTCAACAAGTTTAGTTCATTCGTTCACTGCTTCTACATAGCAATACAAAGTGTTTTATTAATTTCTTTTTCAATATGGGTATGACAAACAAACATAATATAATATAAAATAACTTGAGAATGAATTATAATTTAATTTATTTATTTGATACTTTATTAATTATGTTTTTTTGATCAATAACAGAGTTCCAAGGCCGAAAAAGTCGACGTGCATCTGCTGAAGAGAAAGCTAAAGAATTGGAAGTCATAAAAGGTCTTGTTTGTGGGAAAAATGTTGTAATAACTGGTGGTGCATCTGGTTTAGGTTTTTCATTTGTTAATCACTTTCTTCAACATGGTGCTAAGGTTTGTATTATTAATGTATAATATAATTGGAATGTTAAATAATTTATTGTGATAGAAAAATAAATTTTCATTATTTTTAGTGTGTTGCAATTATTGATGTGAATGCAAGTGCTGGTGAACGAGCTGTTAAAGCTATTGCTAAATTATATGGAGAAGAAAAAATTATGTTTATTCGGGGGGATACATCATTCTATCCTGAAATGCATTGTAATTATCCAAGTGTAATGATAAGAATAATTAATATTATCTGAGCGATTATTAATGAATAATTTATTAATTATTTCAGATGCATTTACACGTATAGCTATGTCGATGGATAGTATTGATATTGTTATAAATAATGCAGGAATATTAGATGAAAGACAATGGACGAAAGAAGTTGCAGTTAATATTGTAAGTGAAATAAAATATTTATTAAAGTCAAATTTAATTTTGAAGAATAATTTTTTGATCATACATTTTACATAATTTATCCATATAACAATTTTTTAGGTTAGTGTCTCACTTAGTATAATTATAATTTTACAAATTCAATCCTTTTATTCAACAGAATACAAATATTATTGAATATAATAATTAAAACATATTTATTAACAGTAAACGTGATAAAACATGCTATTTGCTATTTGTAGGTTATGTTAATTGTACATTTCTTATATTCTGCAAATTTAATACCATTTTTAGACAGGATTTGTAGGTTATGTTAATTGTACATTTCTTATATTCTGCAAATTTAAAATTCCATTTTTAGACAGGACATTATTAATGACTATTTCATTTTCATTAGTAGAATTGTTACTATTACTATCACTCATTTTCCTTTTTTGATTTTAAACTTGATCGTTTATATTTTCGCTTTATTTTAAATGCAATACTGAAAGAAACAAAGTTTGTTAATAAACTGTGTATGAAACCTTGTTTTGCTTTATGGATAAATAGAATTTATCCATATTCAATTTAAATAATAATATTTTTTAATAATCTCGTCCATAAAACGTTATGTTTAAATAATTATTATTGCATTTATTTATTTATTCAGGGTGGAATGCTAAATGTAGCTACATTTGCATTACGTTTTATGGGAAAAGACGCGGGTGGTCATGGTGGAATTCTTGTAAATGTTGCTCAATATTTTGACTTCAAATTCACTGCACATTTACCAATTTATACTGCAACAAAATATTCAATTATTGCACTTTCTCAATCGCTTGGTGTAAGTTTTATGAAATTTAAATATTGATTATCTTTTAATTAATTTACTTTTCAATGTGTAGTTCTTAATTTTAATGTTCTGATTCTGTGTTTTTAGGCTTCATATCATACTGATAAAACTGGAGTACGTGTGATGGCACTTTGTCCTGGATTAACTGAAACTCCACTTACTATTGATAGTCCAAATAAATTATTATCAAGGGTAATGAAAGCAGATTTTGTTAAAAATTTAGAACAACTGTCTATTCAAACGTGAGTCATGAATATAATTCTAAAATAATTGTTTCATTAAGATAAAAAGCGTGAAATTTTTTTTTAATTATAATTCTTATTTATAGTTTTTAATACTGAATCAATTAAAATTGTGATAAATATTAATTGATTGATAATTTATATTAATGTTTTGAGAAGAAAGATTGTTAGTATTATCACTTGATCATAAAAAAAAAATATTAATTTAATATTATCAAGCTTGTTACAACTCAGAAGTAATTTTTATTACTAAGATTCTTTTGTATAAAAATTAAAAAAAAATATATTTAATAGTAAAAGTTATTATCTTAATTATATGTAAATTATTGTAACATAAATTAATTGATTTAATGTTATAGGCCATACATTGTTGCTGAGGGATTGATGACAATTCTGAAATGTGGTGAATCTGGCAGTGTTTGGGCTGTTGAAAGTGGGAAACCACCGTTCGAAATCGAAACACCAGCGTACAAAAGTTTAAAAAGACAGTATAAAAATAATTTTATTCCTTCACCAATAATACATATGACAGAAGGACGACCTATAAGAGAAACGTATGATGATATGAGAACAGGACTCACAAGTTGTGGTTAATTAATTATTTTCTACATTTTAATGATTCGTGATTTTGATTAATTAATTTTTGCGGGGTGAAGAGATTTTATCTCGCAGGTTTGAGAGTACGTGGTTAAATATTTTGTCAAGATGTGAATTAAATTTCTGACAAAATACATTATTAATGTTATTTTAACTGTTGTTTAGACTGAATGAAATGAGACTTGTTTTTAATGAGCATCGAAAAATAATTATTATTAAATATTGTTATGTATTTGTAAATATTTATTAGATTTAAGTGAATGAAAATAAAACTGATAGCTAATTTTAATTATCAAATATTAAATTTAATTTCAAAACAAACTGAGGAAAAATTTTATACATGTTTTTGTTTTTCAATTGTAATCATGTAATTATTATAAAAGAAAAAAAAATTACTGGCGTGTGATTGGAGAAACTCGATGATGTATTGTTTAATAATTATAATCAATATTATGATGCCAAGCTGATTTTTACAGTCTAGTAGACAGCTTTTGTTTGCTGAGTAGAGCAATGAGGTCATTTCATTAAATCTCACTTAAATTATTTATTCTATAAATTAATGTCTTATCAAACAGTTTATTTAATAATTATACTCTACGCGATTTGCTTTTCTCAAATGATATTTTTACATTCGCCACATTTTTTTATTTGTGTTTATATTGAGTTTATTTGTATTAGAAAATGAAAATATAATTTTAATTCTCAATGATCATTAATTGACTTGAAAAACAAATATTCAATGCTTTCATTTTAACACATCAGATCATTTTTATTTTTACAATTAGACGTTGAGGAATTAAGAATAATAAAAATTAAGGAAAGGAAAACAAATATAAGTATTTTTTCTTCATCACTTTCATTATTATTCAGCATCAGGAATCATAATATTCACTGTACAAAAGAAAATTCAATTCATGGTCACGAAATATTTACGTTGTTCATAAGATCTACCATACGACAAAAATTAAACATAAAAATATTTATGTTTCATTTTTGTTCTTGAACAAATTTCATCCAACGCTACCACATTACAATCATTTGGTTTAGCAGATTTATTTATTTGTTTCATTTAACGAGACCGACATGGACATTTTTTTAAATTGCTGAGTATAAATGTAGATTTTTTTCTTCCTCATTCATTTATTTATGCATATAATATGTGTATATATTTATAGGAGACGAGACCCACTTAATAGAGGGCCATAAAAAAATAACAGCCATGAACAATTTACCATTTTTTTGTTTCATTCTAACCATTGCATTTTATTTTCTCTTTATTTCGCTGTTCACATCAATAATAGTCGTGCAATATTTTTAATTTTTTTTTCTTTTTATCATTTTTTTATAATTAATCTAAATCTCAAACAGTGAAATGTACTCTCGCTCAACATTCACACTGGTCTTACATTTCGAAAATCAAAATCATTACGGTAAATATATAAAAGTAAAGTTAACCTCAAACTATTTTGTCTTCTTTAAGCAAATTATCATTTGCTTATTATTTTCCTATTTTTTTTTGCGGTCAGTGATTCATAAATAATGTTCCCCGGCTGTTTTCCTGGTATAAACCACATATTATTTTCTAAATCTACGGGTTTTTCCATTCTAAACTATTTCATTTCTTAAATCTTGTTATTTCGTCTGTGATTCCTTCGTTTTTTATTCTTCTAATTTTATCAGTATAAAAAAAAATAACCGTATCATGTAAATATTTCCGTAATCAATTACACACTCTCTCTTTCTTGTGAGCTTTTTCTTTTTTTCTATTAAATCCCATTTTCTTTCAACGATAATTTACTTTTACATCAATCAATTATTACAGTGCTGTATTCATTATAATTTGTTTTCTTTTTTTTTTTTACATTCATATTCAGTTCGTCGTTCCGGCAACGAGTTCGCTTATGTGCACCAGATTTAATATTTATTGACACAAATTTTATTTAATTTTTCCACATTTCTTTTTTCTTGATTTTTTATTTTATATATCGCTCAATTTTTCATTCCCCATTATTAAGTTTAATTCATCACTACACTTTTGTATACGTCTGGTGAAGCATAACATCAATTAATTTAACACTCAACTTATTTTTTTAAGAATATGTTACATAGATTCCGTTTCTTTATTTTTAGTTTTTCAATTTATCGGACGTGTAACTTAACGAGACAAAGTACCATGAACTTTTAATCGTGGTAGCACAAAAGTGTCTCAAGTCAACTTGAAAAATTTGACAAAAAGTGAAAAATTATTATCACTTAAATTGTTTGAAATATTAGAAATTAATTTAGCCAAATATTTTCTCTCTTATGGCAATTAAAATGAATTCCTTCGGCTTCCGTCTAAGCGGATACAATCCAACTACACCAAAAATATTCCATTCATTATAAATCCTTTCATTATTATATATAAGTGTCAATATATTTCAATTCATTTATACGCCATAAGATTATTTACTGTCAATTTAATCGAAAATCATCGGACTAAATTATTTCTAATAAATATTTTTACTTGAAACAAAAATATGTAATGCCAACTTATTCATTCTTCATTATTTATAACCTAAGTTTGTTGAGCCTACATTAAAATATAATCGAGTTTGACGAATCTTTCGCAATTTTATTTTTCATCATTTTACTTATATTTCCATTAAATTCTCCCCTTACCCACTTTATCTTATTTCTATATTGGATATCGCACGCATTTTCCTCGTGCTATTAATAAATCCTCGCAATTAAATTAAAAAACGAAAAAAAAAACTCCCCAAAAAAAAAAATGTACAAAAGAAAAATTATTTTCAGACGTTTGAGTGAATTTGAATTTTATGGTATTTTCCTTCTCAATCGCCAAAATTATTATCACTACCATTTTATTCATAATGATCCTGATTATTATCTCAATAATCAAAAACTCATTCTACTTTGGGTGTTGCATTCAACATGAAATTTCCAGATTACATATACATATTTATTTTGTATTTAAATGATTTCATCACCCAATATTCAGACTTTCAATCTATTAAATCAAAGCACAAATGTGTCAATGAACATTTGATTTTTCTTTCTTTCGCTATCAATTATTATTTCATATTCATTTTTTTTCCCTTTTGACACAGCACATATCGTAAAAATCTTAAGCTAAGTAAATACTTATAAAGTGTCCCATTATTAATTTATAATTTCCTGTATTATCCCATATAATCATTTCATTTATTTTCCCTCTTATTAATGGGTGCAGTTTGGGAGGGCAGGGGAGAAAAGTATTAATAATTAAAGTAATTTTTACGCTGTGCCAGTAACAAGACGATTATTCTGCTGAGCTTGACTGGCGTTTTGATCATTACTTGAAGAATTTGGTCCCACACTATTACCGTGATGTATACCGCGTTTGCTACGGTTATTTAGATTGTTGCCACGATTTCCCCGATAATTACCGCGATATCCACCACCTGTGACATTTGATCCACCACCTAAATGACCGCCAGGTC
>JAQQBR010000003.1:685728-698625 GCA_030347285.1 Microctonus hyperodae | reverse complement strand
TGATTAATAAATATTACAATCAAAACATTAAATTTAATATTTCCTAATTTAAAATTCCATACAAAAAATTCAACACAAACTTTTTGTCTATAAACCTACAGATATTTCCAGTCAAATCACTAACTAAATAATCCAAAATATATTTTCCAATTCTTTATAACTATTTAACACGTAGCATTTGATTCAAATCAAGTTATATAAATAATATCTTAATATTAACATCATTTTTAATGCATAAAAAAAATTTCAACACAAATATCAAGTGGACTTTCACATAAAATTTTTTACTACATGTATATTAGTTTAAAAAAATGCTAATTCAACTTTGTCTACACTGATGAATAAATAATATTTGCAGAGTCATTATTGCAAGAATGGAAAGATTATAAACAACATTATTTTTTCTATATAACTATACAATACATAGGTATATAACTATACTTTTGTGTCATTTCGGTAAATCTATAACAATAGAGATGTACTGCCGATACGCGTCAAGATTGAAGATTATATATCGGAATCTGTATAAAAATTTTCTCTTCGTTTTTCTTCCAAAAAATTTTCCTTCATGCCGTTTACAATTCCTACATTACTAACAATGGAAAAAAAAAAAGCATTTGCATTCGAAAGAGAAAATGCGCCTGAAAAGGGATCCAAAAGGCATGGTGAAGAGTAATGAAAGGCGCGCAGAAAAGTAAATGGCCGAGGTAAATAAATGAGGAAAGCAGCGATACTATAGTCACGAATTTCGGCTTTATGGATTGTCGAAACCATTGACCATATTGCATGGTTTACCAAAAACTAGAAAGAAAAAAAAACATACAAAAAAAAATTCAAGAAGAAAATAATTATATTATTTACTCTTCTAAATATTTTCCTATTTATTTAATATCCATAATTTAATTCTCTATAGTGCAACCGACCAAACTAAAGCAAAATATCTGATCATATAATAATAAAAAACTGCTCGTGCATCAAAAAGCCGCGTTGAAAAATGATAAATAAGCGTGAAATTTTGAATACGATCATAAGTAAAATTTTTTTATTGATTATTACTTTACGAAAATTTCATTTAATCTACTTACAACATCGCGTCGTCTTTGGGCTACGCCTAAATTGATCAACTGCAAGCTGTCACGATCACGTTTCTTCTGTATGAGTGTGTAAGCCCTCCCATTTGATCTTACCTGAAATTCCACCATCATATTCTTTGTTGATTCATCTAAATATTCACGTGCATATATATAATATACACTTAGCCATTGAAATATTGTTTATTTTCCGAAATGAAATCATAAATATTCTCAATATTCCACTGATATTTATAAATAACTAATCAATTAATCATAAATTGTCTTCTTTCCTCTGAATAATCATTTAAAACATGTCTAGATATTTAAATATGTATATGATTACATATGGCAAGAAATGGACAAAATGAAGTGAAAATAACGTGGAATACAAGTCAGAGGATAGAACAAGTGAGAGAATATACCTGCTGTTGAGCATTAAGCAGAACATCATACCCTCGTCACTTTGACCGCAGTTTTGCCTTTCCCTTCCCTCTACAAACTGAATCTACTCCCTTCTCATTTGGATCTATCCTTCTTTTACTTGCAAACACACATTTGCAGTTTACTTCTCCCTTCTCATTTTATCCCAGCATGCGCTCTCATTTTCATCTTCTACTTTAAGTCGACCCCTCTCACCTCTCCTTGCTTCAACTGTCTCGCCACTATAGCGTCATTCGCTTTCGCTTCGTCGCTCTTTTGGGCCTCACTTGGCATAGATGATGAGCGCATCGTGAGAGAAAGAAAGAGCTGTTATAGGAATGAAGCGAATATATGTATAAATACACATACAGTGATGCACAACTGGTGCGCGTAAAGTCCGTCAGTCCATTGTATATTTTGGGGACTTACACTGATGGTTATACCGCACCCCCGCTTCTAAGTTTGATGTGGGACCGTTTGGGACGCTGCAAAACTTACCTACCTAACCTAAAATATTGGTATAAGTCAATGCAGCTAAAGCGAAGAATAAACCTACTCACACACGTGTGTATTTTGAATATAATATTCTAAAGTCTAAACTAAATGTTATATTACCCGACATTCCATAATATCTTGACTGAATTCAACTTGTTTTTTTTTTAGGGCCTTCATTATTTCTGGCATGACTGTGTGTATACCTTTCCAATAAGAGGGAGTGAAGAAATTTTTTGGGCCTACATCACGGAACTTAAATTTATATGACATGGGCATATATATACTATAAAAATGTATAGATTCAAAAAATATATATACAAGTGAAGGTATACAATTACGTGAGAGATCGTCTACGGAAAAGATTATCGGCCATTATTCTTGTATGACCGTTAAAATTCTTACAGAAATTTCAATGTACCTAATAAACAGCTGCAAGTACAAACACATTTGTTTTCTTCTTTAAAATGTAGACTTGTTAAGTTTATTTATTTAAATTAAATTAGAATAAATATACGTTAAAGTATGTATAATAATATTCAGTAAATTTATATTATTATAATCAATAATGAAAAGTTGAGTATATAAATAAAAGATAAATGAGTACAAAATTCAAAGATTATAAGCCGATTGGTAATTTTAAACAAAAAAGTCCTTGAATGTTATATCCAGTTTATTATACATAACCCAAAAGATATATACGACGGTGGGTTTATTAGTCACTATATATATTTAAGAGAAAAATGAAGGGCGAAAGAGAATAAATGTATATATGTATATGTGATTTCCAGGAATAATAGATGAGAGGGGGCCAGTGTAGATTCGTGTAGAATCAACTACTTCTTTTATATGTATAGGTGCGAGACGCACGAACCACATGGAGCGTCTCTGTGTAATACGTATAATCAAAAATATTTAGTATAGAGTAAGCCAGTGTGAGTGAGTATAGAGCTACATTATGTGAATACCCCGAAAAAACAGGTACAAAAAAGTGAATGCAGGACGCAACGCATTTGAATTTAAATTTGCTTCAGCCCGATTTGACTCGATAATGCCAAGTGGTCACGAAGGCGCCATCTGACGAACGCACAAATTGCCAGTTTTGCTCTCTATATATGATCGTTGGCCGACGCCCCACATACGCAAATTACACTATCTGTATACATTATACATAACATTTAACTCAGCTTATTTATTCTTTACCATTCAACATTTATCTATTTAATAACAAAACTACTATTCCCCATTATTACAATATTTCTTCCTTCAACTATAACCTATCATTCCACCTGCATGCATGCATTGTACATATTTAATTATAAACTAATACATACACATATCTATATCGTATATAAACATAAAAAAAGTATACATGTTTTCAGATCCAAGGACGTATTATTCGTTAAAAAGAAAAAAATTACAACGTCAAGAATGGAGAATCGAACCTGCATCACGATTGTTTCATAATTGTAAAATGGTAAAAAGGACCTGGAATATATATAAGGATATACAAGCAGGTATAAAATAAAAAAAAATATGGTGTGTAGCGAGCAAATGGATAATGGGAAACAAAGAGAATCCAGAGAGTATAGATGAAGGAAGCAAAAATTCGTGCCGGCGGCAGGAGACGAAGGACGAGCAAGCAAGAACAATATAGGAAGAATATAGAAAAGATTGGTGGAAGGGTGGATATATGGAGGGTAAGAGATGGTGTTTTAGACCGCCGAGTAGACAAGTAAATCTATATATATGTATAACCTAAAATCTAAATGGATCGAAACTTATGGTATACCCATTTTTTGAGGTTAAATTTGTAAGATGTGTGGCGTCTCTTGCATCAGGTATGTATTATTATATTTTCGGGTAGTTATATTTTACTGTATATACAAATATACGTTATGTATAATGTATATACACATATGTAGGTAGTTATTGGTAGTTTTTAACATACCATATCGTGAATATATAGATACATCTATAATATCTATATAATTCTCTTTCTTCATCGTTCGCATGACATACCTACGCACAACTAATAGTCATCTCTTGTATTACTCTATCTTTCTCACTTCTTTTTCATCTTCTTCATCATCTTCTTCTTCTTCTTCTTCCTCTTTTTTCTTTCATTCCCCTTCCGACACTTTAGTTTTTACGTTCCCGGACTGTACCAACCTTCCTCTACCTGATCGTCTGCTGCCTACCTACCTGCCTACTCAGCTTGCTAGCGTACTTGGTTACATTCTTTTGCCTTTGGACCAACCTTTTTTTTTCAAAATAATTTCAGAATGTACGTTTCTCTTTTATGACACTATATATATAACTGGATAGCACATGTATTATAATAGGTACTTCAATATAATATGCGTATACATGCATGAAGAAAAATAAAATTTGTGAAGAAAATAATTTTCATCTACCAACGGTTTGATAATTTTGTTTTTTTTATATTATTTCTATGATGATTTTTATATATCAATTGATAATTATTTGATGTGTGTAATATGATAAATATTTTGAATGTTTTGTCATTTGATAGAAGACTTTTTATTTTATTTCTTTTTTTTCTTTTTTATGTTTATACTTTCATTTTAACTGCATCAAATATTACAGTATAACGAAAAATTTATTAATTGATGGTTTCTTCTCTTTTAGGGTGACGTAATTGCAAGACTGTGTCCTCTGTCTTCTTTTATTTTTTTTCTTTTTGCGGCAACGAGATAGAGATAAGTAGGCGAGGCGGGTATTAATGGCCCCGACATATTTTCATACCTTGCCGAGTTGAGAATTCCCAACCATCGTTTATGAAAGATGTGATAGATTTTTATCTGTGAGATTTTAATGGTCTCTCTGATTATCGTATTTTTCGGTAAAATGTAAATACTTTTGCTTACAATAAACCAGTTTTGATGTTTTGTTATTGAACAACAAAAAGCATATACTTATATATACATAAAATCATATGCAACTTGAAAGTATAATATAAATTTATACATGTATTTCATGAGCCTATGGATTTATTGTGTAATATAAAGTATATTTGTTATTTGTTTCTATTTTATATTTGTATTTTAACTGTAATATTAAAAATTTTTTTTTATACGTTTGTACTTATATGAGGGCATTATTGTATTGTACATACAGGAGAATGTCGTGATCGACAGACGAAAAGTTGTAGCCAGGTGCTTTATCCAAACTGCCGTTTTTATTATTAAGTTATTCATGAATTCACTTAATCGCGTTCTGCACCTATACCTACCTGGTCTATCTGGTTTTTACGTCTTTTTATCCATGCGCGTTGCGTTCTCCCAGGTGTAATCGACGTTAACTTCGTAGAAAATGGTACCAGGTAACGAGCAGCATAAATTCTTTATTAGCAGTTGGCCACACAGTTGACCACCCATCATTTGCTGTTTTCGATTCTGTATTCCAATCTTTAGGATCCTTCTCTCAACACTTGATCTTTTTTTATTTTTATTTATTTTTTTTTTTAGTTTTTATTTTACCGTCTCGACTCTCGGCGACCCACGAGTAATACGAGGACAATCCACGTCACAACGCGAGTTTTACATTAAGCCGGCATTCGATTTTTAATTATCATTCAAGTCGAGGACAAGTAACCTTTCGCGTCTAGTCCAAAATTACCAATCGGGTTACATATCCAGGTACACTAATTATACAAATGCACGTTTCTCCTTGCTTGTATTCAACTTTCACAATTTAATTGAAATTATTCTTCTTAATTATATTTTCGTCTAATTATTATTTCATTGTCCTTTCATTTTTTTTATTTCACAATTGCAAATTATGTATCTTTATTAGGGTGTTTTGTTTTTTAGGCGGGGGGTTTTTTATCTGTCCTGTCTGAGAGTCTGATAATTTATGAAAAAAAAATGTTCTCACTTGCGAGAAAATTTTAAATTGATTTTTTATTTCAGTGTAAAAAAAATTTGTTGTCAATTATAATTAACTTTTATTTTTTCAGCTCTACCATTCAAAAACTGCTGATCGGAGAGCAGTGGCGCTAAGGAACTTTTTTGTAGCAAATTTAATACCCTACAAAAGCTCTAGATTAATTTCTTCCAAAAAAAAATTTTTGAATACTGAAAAATCGAGTTGAAGCCGAAAAAAAATTTTTCTCGTGTTATTTATATGGGAAATCGAATTTTTGAATGAGTGAATTCTCCAATTAACTTAAAATTTTTACACAAGTAAAAATATTTTTTATTTTTTACAAATTACCACATTTTCATGTAGGACAAATAAAAAAAAATATTGCCTAAAAATCAAACGCCTAATATTATTTATTTGTTTATTTGTTTATTATTTCATTTTCATCCTCGATCACTATGATCCATTTTAAATATTACATTTATTTAAAAAATATTGTCTTGTATAATAATACATTTCAAATTTATATCTGTTAAATAATATATATTAAATTACATTACAAAGTCTAGTCGTTTTTTATTTATTATTTTCAGGACCTCGGGTTTATAAACTTCCCGCCCATCAATGGTGCAGTTCTTTTGTCAAGGCCATCATCAATCTAGGTAAACGTTCAATAATATAAATAATAATATTTTAATAAAACTTCATAAATTAAAGCGAATGTTTTGTCCTTGCATACAGGTATATGAGAAAAAGAGAGAGGAATAAAGACCTGATATCTATTTTTTTATTCTTTTTTTTTTCCTTTTAAATTCGTCTGCATTATAAATATGCCTTATTTATCTATATCCTCCATCATCGCGTCTTATCCAAAAACCTGTTTAATTTCGGTATGCACTCTAAAGAGGATCGTATGTATGTATACGTATGTATGCATGCATGTATTGAACAAAGATGACTGAAAGATGATCTGGTCAAAAAAAAAAAAAAAAAAAAAAAGAGACACGATGGGATCGAAGAAAAATTATCATTTGAGTTTAATGTTGCATGATGTGGGCATATGCTTGAAGCTGTCACTTATACCTACAGCATTAGAAAGCCTGGATAAATGTATAGGGAGTCATAGAAAAAATAAAAAAAAAAAATAATAATGAAACAATCCTGACAATATCTTGACATTTGTGTAGAAAAATATAATTTAAAACATAACTTGTATGAATTATCATACTTATAAACTTGCTGTTGTCTATACCAGCTGCAGTTAAATGACAGAATAAAAAAATATAAAAAATATAAACAAAAAACTGAAGCATGCATCTATGTAGTGATGATTATTTTGTCTGAGATTTTAAGATTATTTTAATTGCAGCAATCGGTATTGTATATTTGTGTCGACCAATTTTTACGTTTCGACGAAACACTTTATGTATATGTGATGGATAATATATATATACACAGAACTAGTACAATAACAGCAACTGTTGGCTTGATATATTCGTTCCAAGAATAAAGATAATTCGACAATTTCAGCAAATGATGGGCGTTTCTACATTCTTTATGCTTCTCATGTTTTTTTCGCCAAATTTGCCTGAGGGTTTGTGTTTGTATTTTTTACATTTTTTATTTTATTGTCTTCAAATGTTGGCAGGTGTACAAGCATATGTACATATGTCTATCACTACATATTACAACTACACGAAGTATTATTTCATATAAATACATACTTTAATATAATAAGATATAAATTACAAATAGCATTACAAAAAATATATAAACATAATTAAATTGATAATACAAAATTTTCTGTTTTATCCAATAGATATTTCTGCCACGGCCAGTGCAAAAAGTATCTATATAATAAAGTGGAGTTAAAGAATCAAAGGGGAAGAAGAATATAAAGAGAAGAGTGCGCGGATGATAGGGGGCACGTGCCAAAGGGAAAACCCGTTGAGTCGACGTCAGTTGGACTATCCCTTTTACTCTCCTGCTCTGGAGCAGGCGCAGCTCTTTTGCCTCATCTCTATACAACCTTGTATATACTATACTGACCTACATTCTTACAAAACGGGGCTCTTCTGAAATTGCGCGTTAAAAACGCTGATGCTGTACCTTACATAATATTATTTCTGTTTCTAAAATAACAAAAAAATGAATACGAAGGAGAAATGCATATATGAATTTATATAAATAATTAACCGTTTGAGTTCCAATTGAAAAAGCACTATAAAAAAAATCTATCTCAAATTGAACTTTTTTTCAAATGAGTAGAAAAAAGATCCAGCGCGAATGTTCAACTTGGGACTCAAACAGTTGTTGAATTATATGTATCAAATGTATAAATGAATAATTAAAAAATATTAATAACTACTTACCGGATTAGCCGTGTGTCCAGAAGACGCTGTAACAGCAGGAGTTGCACTATTATGAGTGTCATAATTATAATCTTGATCTCGATATTTAGTCCTGACAATATGATCAGAATCCCTCGAGTCCCTGTGATCACGTGGATCACGAGATTCTCTCAAATCGCGGCTCAATTCCCGTTCTCCAATGACTCGAGGCTGTCTCGACATCGCCGGCAAGTCCAACCTTACCTCCGCCGCCGCTTCCTCTTCCACCACCTCCTCCTCCTCCTCTGCCTCGTCTTCGTCCTCTCCGTCGTCGTTTTCCTCCTCAGAATCAAGAAGCAATCGTTCGGTTCCGAAGCCTCCGCCGCTTCCTCCGCTTCCACCGCTGCCGCCACCGCCGCCCCGTCGTGCGGGATGACGCCGGAGGTCACACCATCTTCCACTGATTTCGTCGTCACTCGGACTTCCGGCCAGCCCGTGGGCCGTTGTTGATATCACTCCTGGCGTTCTCACGATTGATCTACCAACGATCGGGTATGATCGTGGCCCCCTAAGGGGCTCCACCACATCACAGTAGCTACCAATCACCCTCGAGGCTCGCACGACACCCTCGTTGATATAAATTATTGGTATACCTGTCCAAGATATCCAATAAATGACAACTGGTCTAGTTATAATATTTACCACACCTTTTTTTTTTATTTTTCAAATTCAACTCAGGACAATGATGATGATGATAATTATATTTATCACTGGCTCTTGTAGTATCACTGCACTATTTTATCTTCGAATAATATTATCAAATGATCATTTAGAATTCATTAAACAGTGGTGCACGTTTATCTGCAGGTTAACTTGTGTGTGCCAGTTGTCGTTCTTGGGAATGTAGGGCTGTGGGTCGCGCTAGGCCAACTGCTGTTGGTCTATACCTCTTAACACCCCTATACCAACTCATATGCAGTCCAATCGTTGTACACAACTTCAACTCAGCTGCACCCCTCATTGCAAGGGGATGCGACGATGCGCCGGTTCGACATTTTTTTTTTTTATTATTTATTATAGACACTTGCACTTGATGAATTATTTATTATTTTATATTCGAATTTTCGTCGGAATGCTTTAGGGAATTTTATCATTTATTCTTTTTAACACGTTAGATTATTAAAATATTTTTGTATTATTTCAGAATATATCAATTACACTTTTCAATTTTGTATTATGAATTAGGCATGAAATGAATAAGTCGAAATGTTAATGGGTAAATTTATATTTATTATTTTATTAATTTTGTGGTTAATAATAGTAACACAATTTAGTTACATTTAATATTTTTTATTAGGTTTGTAAGTTTATATTATTTATTAAATTAAGATGAATATTAATGGTGGATTTTATTAAATATCTCTCACTAAATAATAAATATTAAGCGACACTGTTTTATTTTTCATTACATATTGCACCAGATTGTGAAAAACAATAAGAAGAATTTTAAAAAAACATCGAACAGTTTCAAAGTAATTTAATAATCAATAAATTTTATACACAATAAATTATACAATACAGTTATTATTAATTACAATTAGTCCACTTTGCGATAATGAATTTTCGCGCAATACAGGTACGTCAAAACAGCGAAAAGTAGGATGTTGCTCGTTGTGACAACCCAATGGAAGGCGGATGGCTTCGCGGTTCGCACGACCTCGGTCTCTTTCGATATTGTCCGTTTTTAATCGCGGCATTTCGTTCTGTTTCGTGATAAGACACATGACGTCATGATGTGTACAGACCTGGTAAGGTATTATCGATCTTATGGGGTGCGCATGCGAGTGTGATAGCCATTTTCAACCCCCTTAAACCCAGTTAAGTTCTGCAAGAGAGAACGACAACACGTGGTGCGCGTGGCGCCCAGAAACCACTTTAACACACCTCTCTATCATCATCATCATCATCATCATCATTATTACGTATATATATCCTTCAATATCTCTACATTTTCACCAAACATGAAATTAGTAATCAAGTTAGTAAAGTATTTTATATCTAAAATTATTAAATTTATATATTTATTATGCAATTTTAAACCTTATTTACCAGTATGAAATATTACCTGTAATATTACTGCTTTTATTTTTTTATTTTATTTCATCGTGATTTAATTATATTAATTAATTAATAATTATATAAAGAAATATATTATTAATAAATATTAAATTGAAAAAATGGTGGATGATAAATATAAAATTTGTCGCTAAAAAAAATTATTCTTCATTATTTTTTGGTTATGTAATTTACATATAGTTTTTTATTATTTTTTCTGTCTTTAAATTTTAATATATAAATGGAAAGTTAATATTTGAAACATATACTAATTTTATAAATTAATTAATACTATATTAATATATTAATTCTATTAATTAATACAACAATATCAATAACAAAATTCAAAACGTATTGTCTGAACATAGTCACAAAAAAATATCACACATATTATTTCAAATTGATATATATAATTTTATAATTATCATCATCAGCTCATCCATTAGTTTAATGCACGAGTTAACATATAACTTAGATATAAAACCGTTTATAATTATATAAAACCAACGGTGAAAATACCAACAAACAAAAATACAAAAACGAATCCAAGATCATTATATACAATTTTTATTTACATGTATGCTTCTAAATACATCCGATACATATTATAGCACATATACAAAGCATAAATAACTACGTACAATGTCGACATGCATACATAAAAGTATGTAATATTATATGTATATATATATTTGGTAGGGGAAGATGACAAAGAGAAGAAGGGCGCGCGTATTAATGCTCTCTACGCCATGCTCGTTGTGTCATTGGTAGCTTTCGGGTATTTGATGCGCGCGTTCACTTCTCAATGTATATTTGGTTCCATGGGATTCCCAACGGAAAGGGAAAGCAATGCGGTTTTTATGAACGCGGAGGTGACGGTATAAAAACAAAATAAAAATAAAAAAAGATCAAAAGATAATAATCACATACACAATTAATAACCGTTAAGATTTATTTAACTCAAATTTCGTTACACATTTTAAAAACACCAAAGTCTCTAAAATTATTCTAGATAAATTGATGAGCAATGAAAGAAAATAAAAAGTAAGAGTGAACAACATGAAAGACATATTTGTATACATATATATATTGTTATGCATTTAATGTAGAGTAAAAAAAAAGGTATAGGAGGCTGCTTTATCTATAGAGGATTGAAGGAGTAAGGGGAATGAATGTTGGTGGGGGGAAAGTGTTTAGTTCTAGGGGAAATGTGGTGATGGAACGAGAGTGTTTGAGAGAGAGACGGCCGCGGAGCCTGGGGATTTTTTGGCGAGGGTCGAGGGGGGGATGAGAAGAGAATTTTAGGGAGGGGGTTACGAGAAGAGAATTGGAGGGAGGCGAAGCCGGAGCCACCGAACGGCCGAAAGCGCATACCATTTTACAAAGCATAATTCGGTGCGCCGCCCCGCAATCAGGTTCGTGTTTCTCTTGTGTTTGTTCAATTGCAAAAAATAATTCTGTGAATATTTATATTTTATTGTGAGTCTTATAATAAATATAATTGTTTATATATATGTATATATATGTATATAAAATAGTGAGGTTAAGTTTTAAAAAATGAGAAAATTTATAAACCGGTGAAATTATTTGGTATTATTGTAATTGTAATAATAGTGATGAATAATTTAATCAACAAAAGTTTTTCACGCGATTCATTTTTTTTTTATTGGTTATATTGTTAGAATTCAAATAGTGATGAGAATTTTTTTTTTGTTTTTTTTTTTATTGCTGAAATTTATATATGGAAATATGAGTGAATTTATATTAAAGGTGAAAAATTATTTGGATGAAATGGAAAATTAATTTTTTAGTTGAGAAAATTAATTTATTGATTAAAGTGGAAATTAATAAGTGGTGGAGTGTTTTGTTCAATTGTTGATTGGAATTATTATTTTTTTATTCATTAAGAAGCGGTTATGGATCGGGTATTTATTGGCAGATGAAAAAATAAAAATAATTAAACAACCACAGGGCCATAGGATAGAGAGAGAGAAAAGAGGGGAAGAGAGGGGAAAAAAACAACTTTTTATATAAGTATATATTGCTTATATGTGTGATTGTGTTGGAAAATAAATAAAAAAAAAAATAATATTTGACAAAGAATGTAAAATTTTTTTATATTTATAATTTTAATATATTTACATATAAATTTATATTTAAATTCAAATGAGAATTTAAAATAATGGCATCAAATATTATTTTTCTTTCTTTTTATTTATCCACTTACGAATATTTATTTATGTATATATATGTATTTATTTATATATATATATTGATGCGTTATTACTTCGATGTTAATTAACTTTAATCACAAGGTTGTCCATTCGTTAAAAATTTAATTGCACAAGAAAACATGGACGTTGATCATGTTCTTTTGGGTATTGAACCAGAAGTCAAAAAAAAAAAATTTTTTTCTTTATTTCCCATTCAATTTTTATTACAATATTTCATTATAATATTTTTATTTATCACTAATTTCTCATTAATTTCAAACATCCAAACAATATAAAATAAATATTACAATTATTTAATAATATAATTATAGTAAAATAAACTATATTTTTACTCGAGAAAAATGA
>JAQQBR010000003.1:565198-575436 GCA_030347285.1 Microctonus hyperodae | reverse complement strand
TCTTTTTTTAGCGCTCGCAACTGCATATAACCGCTTAAGGGAATCATGAGTTTGTATAAAAAAATCTGATGTTGGTTTTTGTTTATATACAAGAGCTTCAAATTTATCAACATTTCTTTGTTTATAACCTTATTAACGCAAGATCTATTGAGTTTAGTATTTATGCCCTGACTCTTTACAAAAAAAACATATTTAGTTTATTTAAAATACAGAATTATAAATGGAAAAAATTCAGATCATTTCATTTTAATATAAAAATACTAAACATATAAATTTGTACTTGCAAACATCGCGGGTTTTTTTAAATGTTTCTTGCTTGTTAGTTCACATTGTCGTCGTTGTGGCGCGTACAATCATTGTGGCGCCACTTTACTCATGATCAAGTAAGCTTTTACTCTCCTCTCACTTTTCTCAAAGTTTCACCACGCGGCAATTTACATTCAGAATTGATAACATTTTCTATTATTTTATTCGATTCTCTTTGATACACGTGTTATTTCAATAATAATTACAATGGCAGAAGTTGGTATGTTATTTATAAATAATTCAAATATTCTTACAATTAATGCACAAATATTAATTCAATTTCTATTAAATTCACGAAATTATTCGAAAAATTAATACATTTTTTAGGTTATGTTTTACGCGTCTATTCGCCATTATCAACACGTGCTATCCCAATATTCCGATTGTTATTAATTATGAAAATATATAATAATATAAAGTATAAATACAATAATTAACACTGTAATAAATCAAAGTTTCATTTAAAATTGAATTGTGATGATTATTCGTGTAGATTAATAAACATATTGAGGTTAGGAATTCCATCGAGTCAAATTGCCGGTATTTATATAAATATTCTTATTTTTTTTAGAAAAAACAAAAAAGAAGAGCAAAAAGTCACTTGGAGAGCAACAAATGGCTATGAAATTCGAAATGGAACCATCTACTAAGACAACACCTCTTGATTGCAAAGATTGGCCGCTTCTTTTTAAAGTTAGTTTGCGCAAATATTAAAATTTGTATGTGTATAATGCTTTATTATAATATTTATAACATAATCGAAACTCTATTACAGAATTTCGATAAACTGCTCACGAGGACAAAGCATTTTACTCCATTAACATGTGGTTCAACACCACTCCATAGACCTTTAGCAGAATATATTAAATCAGGATGTATTAATTTGGACAAACCATCCAATCCATCATCACATGAAGTGGTAGCTTGGATTAAAAGAATTTTAAAAGTAGAAAAAACTGGACATTCAGGTACACTTGATCCCAAAGTATCAGGTTGTTTGATTGTTTGCATTGATAGAGCAACAAGATTAGCTAAATCTCAACAATCAGCGGGTAAAGAATATATTGCAGTATTCAAACTTCATCAAGCAGTTGAAGATACTAAAAAAGTAAGTAATAAATACTAATACAAAAACACAAAACTGAATATACAATCATTTTCTTCAAATTATATATTGATAAACTATTCATAAATAATAAAACACAAAATGATTTAGATTGAACAAGCGCTGGAAAGATTACGCGGTGCGCTGTTTCAAAGGCCTCCGCTAATATCAGCAGTAAAACGCCAATTACGTGTAAGGACAGTATACGATAGTTGGTTCCTTGATTACGATAATGAGCGCAACATAGGCATATTTAAAGTTAAATGCGAAGCTGGTTCCTATGTTAGAACAATATGCGTTCATTTAGGTTTGTTTTTGGGTACTGGCGCACAAATGCAAGAGTTGCGGCGAAACCGTTCAGGAGTGCAGGATGAAGAGGACAATATGGTCACAATGCACGATATAATAGATGCACAATGGGAATATGAAAATCAAGGTAGTGAAGCTGCTCTACGAAGAGTTATCAAACCATTAGAGGCATTGCTTGTTAATCATAAGAGAATCATCATGAAAGACAGTGCAGTATGTATAATTTATTATTCATTCAATGATAATTTATTGTAATTTTGTTCCTTCATAATGTTTATTCATTCATTTTTTTTTTTTTAAGGTTAATGCAATTTGTTATGGAGCAAAAATTATGTTGCCTGGAGTTTTAATGTATGATGATGGTATTGAATTGAATCAAGAAATTGTTATTGTCACTACAAAGGGAGAAGCAGTTGCTTTAGGTAATTAGATTTATTTTATTTAATTGTGATAAATGGTATAGTAAATATGTTTAATTATTTATTTTATTTTTAATTTTAGCAATCGCTTTGATGACATCGCCAACAATGACAGCCTGTGATCATGGTGTTGTTGCTAAGATTAAGAGAGTTATTATGGAAAGAGATGCATATCCACGCAAATGGGGACTTGGGCCGAAAGCTTCGACTAAGAAACGAATGATACTGGAAGGAAAATTGGATAAACATGGTAAACCAAATGAAAATACACCAGCTAATTGGCTTACATCGTATTCAGATTATTCTGAAGTAAAGGTATAGAAAATTTGAATTATAAACAGTGGATATTTTATTTGTATAAATATTTATTTTTGATTAACGATTATTTTATTTTTTTCAGAGTGAAGAAAATGGAACTAGAGAAGTAACTGCCCGCAAACGTACTCATGAAGAGTCAGAGGCACCAACGCCAATGGAAATAGCTTCAACGCCTACAATTGTGAAAGAGGAATCTGAACAGATGGATTTGGATGTTATGTCTCCTAAAGATAAAAAGAAGGAAAAGAAAGATAAGAAGAAGAAGAAGGAAAAGAAGGATAAAGAAGATGTTAATGAAACTTTGCCGACAGAAACTGATGGTGAAACTGGTGAAACACCCAAGAAAGAAAAGAAAAAGAAGAAGAAGAAGAGTAAAGATGAGGAATCTGTTTCAACATAAATTTTTTTTTTTCACATCAATGCATTTATTTGCAGTTTTACTTATCATTCGTGGTGCCATTTTGACAATGGAATCAAGATTTTTTTTTGTAATGTCAATATGTGGAAAATGGATTTTTTTCCATCATTGGTACAAGAAATTATATCTCTGTGTAAACACAAGAGCAATTATGGTTACTGTATATAGGAACAATATTAAAAATTTATTTGGTATTTTTGAATATCAAAATGCATTGAGATGTTTTTTTTTTACACTTTTCTTTTCAATAGTTCTACATTTTTGATATTTCCATTCGTTATTTTATAAGTAAATAACTTTAAAAATTTGATAATTATATTACCTTATTTTTGGGGAAAAATCTATTTTGTTTTTCACTTGGAGCAAATGTTAGATAAATCACCGGAGTATTTTTTTTTATTCACTTTGTAATATCGAAAATGTAAAATGAGATTGTATTCACTTTTTTCATGGGTGAAATACTATTTTGAATAAAAAGACATTTAAATATGATAAAAAAGTTTTCATTTTTCGTTTCGATAAAATGTTTTCATTGTAAAAAAATGTATAAATGTATCATTATTGTTTCCGAAAAATTTGTATTTTTATTTCATACATGAACGTAAATAATTTGATAATTCAATTATTTGAAGACAACAGTGTCAAGCATTGCACCAAGACACTGAACAATATTCGTTGACATAAGCATATCAACTTTTTCCTCTAAATGTCGTTTTGGATCTTGTTTACCGACGTTTTTTATAGCTAATTGCTCGGGTGTCATTTTTTCTTCATCCTCCAATGATTTATTATAATTCTTCGCGAGTTCAAGCATCTCCGCAACAGTATTTTCATTCAATCTACTATGATCTGAATATTCAGCGAGTGTCAAACCGTCCATCCAAGTCTTTTTATGCAAATTCAATAGCATTTTTTGTTCAAGTTCATTTTTACGATAATTAATACTGATACTATAATAATGACGATTCAAACCATGTATCAGTGCTTGTACAGATGGCTTTTGTAAATGTCCTAAATTGGAAGTAGTTTGTCGAGGTTCTTGACCCAATACCTAAAATAAAATTGATCGAATTAAAAAATTAAAAACACAATAACTGAATAAATATTAATCATACATTTTTAAAATTATTCAAATTTAACTCACCATCATATTAGGATTGATTAATCTAAATGCATCAATGACAACTTTTCCTTTAACTGATTGAATGGGATCAATAACAACCGCAACAGCTCGTTCACTCAATGCCTCAAACGACTGTTGTGTATTTATATCAACACCAGATAACCAACAACTAAATCCTGGATGAGAATGATACCATCCTACCACCATTTCTGGTCTTCCTGTTTGCTTTAACATATCCAACATTTTTGCTTGGAATACAGGATCGACCGCTTCAACACTAACGCCCTAAAAAGTTTAAATAAAATTAATAAATGAATATTGATAAACAAATAATACTCATGATATTAATTATTCCAACATACCGTTCCTGTTTGCGGCATTGCAAATACATCAATTACACGAACTGTATAATCATCTACAAATTCACCCAACATCAAACCCATCACTTCCATGGGGACACCAGCTCGACCATGTTTTAACATTTTCAACAATGCCAACGAAGATATATAAACCTATTAATGAAAAATAAGAATTAGTAAATAAATTATATGTAATATTTTTGCCAAGAAATAATATCAAGCATGAAGAGTAATCAAAATAATGAGATTGATGATCAAATGATATATTTATAGATGAAAATAAGTTGCACATGAATTTATGGAGGATTGCAGAAGGTGGATAATTTAATTGAATTATTTGTTTTATATGTAAAATGATGAAAAAATGTTATAAAGTAATATATATGAAATTAACCTGCTCAGCAGTGTCAACAACGGGTGCATCTGATGGAGGTGGCCCTTGGTTTAAGCCAGTCATTCCACCTCCTAACCGCAAAAGTCTATCCATGATGATTTTATTTTATTCACTCTGAAAAGATGAAAATATATATAAATTTATTATTTGTGTACTGTATATTCATTCAGATATGCATTTAATATCAATTAAAGATGTATTAATGCGTATTTAATGAAGAAATTTAGAATTAATTATTTAAGGTTATGTTTACAAGTGACAGCTCAAAGCGTTTCTTATGTTAAAACTTAAATCATAAAGTGAAATTTAATTAATATTTAATTTTGGAAAATATACAACGTACTTTATAATTCTGATTATACTTTAAGTATTACTTAAAAGAAGTATTTAATAAATGATTCGTAGCACAAATATTATAAAGAGAATTTTTGAGTCATAAAAAGGTACAGTAACAAACCTCAAATCTGCAAACTCACACCACACTTATAAAAGCAATGGCCGATGGGTAATAATAAAAATGGTTGAAACTTTTTTGTCAGCAGAGTAAATGAAAAAATGGCGGAAAATGAAGCAAATTTTACAGTTTTACCTGATAAATATTCAGCTGGACCTCATGGTTTAGGTATTGTCTATTATTTATGAAAATTCATAATTATTATTTATTTAATTATTCAATATTTGAGAATGAACGGAATTAGTTTGACTATTTGAGGTTATACATAGTGAGTTCCGGTATTTTTGAATAAAGTTGATATAAAGTATGTTTTTTAGGTGATCCTGATGACAAAACACTTCGTAAACTTGAAAAAAATGTTCTTATTCCAAAAATAGTGCGAGACAGAAGTCAAAAAGAAAAATGTACCGAGGAGGTTAAAGGTAATCTCAATTTATTTAACAATACCAATATTAAATGATGTAAAATAATGATTTTATTTTCTTATCAGGATTCTATGAATGCGCAAAAGATGCAGGATTATTAGTTGTTTTAACATGTAGAAAAGAGAATCTAGTAATGCGTTCATGTTTAGAGCGCTGGTTTCATGATGAAAATTTTATTGCTGAGTGTACAAACCAATATTTAAATCAAAGAAGTGAATACCGGCGAACAGGAATTGGTGCAAAATATCAAAAAAAAAAAGAACCTGCACTTTTATAATACAATTAAATTAGTAATCTGTTCGCTTCATAATTCAATATTGTGTGTACATATAAATAATAATTGTATTAAAAATTAGTATCGTCATTATGAATGCATTTTTGTAAATATTTGAGTTATGAAGAATCTTCATCATCACTATCATCATCATCATTATCTAATGAAATCAATTCATCAGATTGAGTGGGTTTCCATCGTCTCCACAGTAGTTCTCTCACAGTAAATTCAGACAATGCCTCTAAGGGAACTGGATTGCTTTGTAATGAAATTGTTGATGGCCAGACTACTTGTGCGATTAAAAATTCCTGTTAACATTTATAAATAATCTTTAAATTGTGACATGATAAATTTATTTAGTCTCACACTTTTTTTTCACCGATTAACTTTTATTATGAATTAAAAAAAAAACGATAATTGACACTTAGTGATCTAGAATTTACAAGAATTTTATTATGCAACACCTGTGTGAGACTTCACGTCACTGATTAAAGATTTAAATTTTAAAATATAATATATTTTTGTATTGAACTACAGCAATACTTACTTTAGCTGTAACTTCAGATAATCTATTTAATTGCAGTAAATTATTCCATGTTAATTTACGAGTGGATCTGATATCATCTCTTATAAGACTGTGTCCATCAACAGTTTCAACGTTGACAATGTAAGACGCATGGTAAAATGGCGGGCCTTGTTTGTATAATACTGAAACAGAAGAAAAAAACAAATTATAAGCTGATGAATTAAATTTCAAATATAAATTTTATTAATACTCACAAAAATCACAGCCAAATTTAAGACCTGGTTTCACTACCCAACCTTTACTCCGAAAGTAATGGTAAATGATATATTTAGGTAAAAAATATTCATCTTGTTCATTGAAATGATTCCATGCATCAATAATACTAAATAATTTTCCGTCGTAATTAATTAATTGAAGACAGCCTAATCCATACATAAGAAAAAATGTTTCCTCAAACGTTAATTGTAATGTTTCAGTGAGAGGAAATCCTTCAGTTTTAATTTTAGGTTTGATATTTTTTAAATAATTTTCAGTATCAGAATCACTGTCAGGTAATACAAGTGTTTCATGTAATTTAGCTTCATTTTTTTCAACTCTTGGAGTTTCAACACGATCAAAATATTCATCTGGTTGAAGAGGTGAATTTATACATTTGTTATTTAATACACAATCTTCATCGTCATTCGTTTCATTGTGATCAACAATTTCACATATTTCTTCTTCCTCAGTTGAATCCAAAACAACTTCATCAATCTCACAATTTTTCCCATCACTTTTCGAACTTTCTGCAGTTATTTCATCTTCTTCAACTGCATTACTATTGATATTTTCATCAATAATGTCATTTGTTTCCATTGATTCATCTAATATTGTATCTTTTTCATTGTGTTCATTAGATTTAAAGTTTGAAGTATCGTCTTCGTTATCATGTTCATCAGCAATGAATGGGAACGTTTCTGAATGTAGTTTATTCACTTCATCCAACCACTGTTCTCTACGTTTCCATTGACGATCTCTAACTTGAGGTGGTGCTCCAAAACGACGTTTTCCAAAGTCTGGAAAACTACGTGACAACATACCTTTTCCAAAGAACCCCTACAATTAAACAAAAAAATTAATCAGATATAACTTATAAATTACTTTATTAGTAAAATCATTTATATATCCACTAATGAATTAATTTACCATAGAATGAATTGCAGTCATTTCTTGTGAATCAACAATACATGCTCCAAATATTCCTAAATGAGCAGTATACATTGTCCACTCATCATTGCCATTAAAATTTATTGGAAAAGGTAAACATGATTGAACCTTCAATCGTTTTTTCTTTTTTGGTTCTCTCAAATTCATTTTATTTATCAATAAAAATTATGATAATAACAGTAATAATAATGTTAATAATTTTTTTCACATGTTAAAACAACATGGAATGATAATTTCGAGCTGGTCACGCAGGACTTTAGAATACTGAGTGCTAAATATTTAATTAAAACCTAGCCTTCGAAAATAATAATAAGTGTCGCCAAGTTCACATTTGATTTTTTTTTTATTTCTAAATCTAACTAAATGAATTTCGCAGTATGAAGTTGAAGAAATTACATTTCTTTTTAATGAGTTCATCAATCAACAGATTGTTCATATTTGTACTTCATTCTAAATATTTTATGAAAAGAGTTTATACCGATGATCAATGTCAAGTACATACATCAAATTAGGTTATAGATTAAATCATCATCAATGGATATGGCGCTACACCAGTTTTCTACTTCTCAATTTTCTACTCCTGATATATGGCGACCTCAATTTTGAGGTGGCAGGTCCCACGTACTAATTATTTAGGCTAAAGTAGATACGTGTGTCAGCTAGTGGATATAATTGTCGAACGGAATATAAAAATCGATAATAAAGAAAATAATTTCGACGACTGCAGTTATCTGGCTATGTGACATCTCTACTTCGTGACATCCCTACTTTTCGACTATAGCGGCCTCGATTCTACTGTGACGGATACTATGAACTAATTTTTGATGGTAATGTCGGCTGCTGGGAAATAGAATTACCTATGGAAATATACAAATCGATAATAAAGAAAATAATCATGTTATCTTATCGCTTCTTCGGATGACCAATAAAAGTGATGTTATGTTTACACGTAAGATGTAGCTTGGACCACCTTTATTCAATGTTATAATAATCGTATCGTAAGCGTTCGTATTTTTTCAAAAATAGAAGATTTTGTAAATGTATTAAATGTTTTGTAAATAAAATCAGGTATTGATAACGTAACTTTGTCGTCATTTCAAACCTACATTTTATTAGAAGGATAAAATACACTGAATATAAAATTCAAAGGTTTTTAATATATATATATTTTGACCGTTCTCTTCAAAGCATTAATATTAATTATTGATTAATTGACAATTATTATAATTTTGGTTGATACAGTATCCAAAACCCATGAATAAAATTTTTAAATAATTTTTAAAAGCATTTCAATCTTGCTAATGAAAAGTGAGCGAGTACTGGGACTTTTACATTATTCCCAATTTTCTTGCTATACAGTATACATATATACATAAATTTTTTTTAGTTAATGCAAACTGTCGGTCCATCGACCAAATGAGCCCAAACTGCCCAAGGTCAAAAATCTTAAAATGTCCACAAAATTAATGTATATGTATGAAAGTGGCTTATAAAACAAAAAAAAAAATATAGACTGCAGCTAGTTAAAATAAATTTATTAATATCTTTAATTGCAGGATAAAACTGAAAAATTATTTTCCTTTCATATACATACATATATACATGTATTCCATTGATATTTAATTTAATTCATAAAAATTTGAAATTTTCAAAATAAATAATAAATGCAATCATATTGTTGAATTACAATAAATAAAATAATCATATTCAAAATCATTCATTTTTTTCGTGACATATTTATAATTTAATAGTTTATGTCATGTGTTTCAAAAACAATTACAGGCTTCTACGAAGTATAAGAGTGTATATGTGTGTGTAAATATTTAAGTGAAGACACATGTATAAAACAATAAATATGGGCAACACACAGCAATACAGCATTGTTAAACGATGGACACCCGAAAAAAAGATGAATACATATCCGCACGAGAACGGAATGCAAGGGGAACGGTCGACCAATGACGCTGTGGCTTGAGGGCCTGAATATTGGCTCGACCAATGAGCGCTCGTATATTGACTGCACATTTGTAAGTGGGGAGCTAAGAACTGCATTGATAATGTCAATTTGACATTTTGTGTAAGTGCTCCGGTGGCTGGTGGCCACTGGTGGCGTCGTCAATCGTCATTCGTTCTCAGTAGTTCGTCAGAGTAAGATGTATTAACAATAGTTGTTTATTAATTTATGAAAAATAAATTTTTTTTGTGTAACGAAATAACATGGAGGCAATTTCACATATTTATATCACATCTACAATGATCGGGGAAGTTTTTGAACAAAAATCAACACGAGTTGTACGTGAGTATAGTTTGAAAATCTTATCGGTCTCGAATGTTCTATGCCTATTTCTGCCTATATAAATTTTAAGTACATTCAACGCTATCCAATTGCAAAACGTTCTGTAAGTAATTATTTTTCATACAATATTTATATGTGTTAATAAATAATGATGGATTAATTTTAAATAGTAATATGAATAAAAATATTTTATTATTGTTCACAATTTTGTATAGAATTCACGCATATGTTTGTGTATTTATTCGCTTCTTTTCTGGTTGTCGAATGAACCACTGTGTCCATGTAATTTTTAAACATTTTATAGTT
>JAQQBR010000003.1:493872-508739 GCA_030347285.1 Microctonus hyperodae | reverse complement strand
CATACATACATACATACATACATACATACATACATAATTAATTAATTGATTAATTAATTATTTAATTAATTAATATTTAATCAGCGCTCTTATTTATTTATATTTTTTTATCATGCTTGTGACCGTCCGAAAAAAGTCTGAAGGTAACCTCAATCTCATGTAATATTTTCTTTTTTATCGATTTTTATATTTGCTGTTTGCTAGCAGCCTGCCTTACTGACATTATCACAAATTATTTGTTTATACAATCTGCCACCTAGTAAATGAGGGCTCCGGAGTCGGGCGGTAGACATGTCTCACGGTAAAGTTGTAGATATGTCTCACGGTAGTCTGTAGAGCTGTCTGTGAGCCAGGAATTTCAGAGTAGAAATAAGAAACCTACTGCTACGCGAATCTACTCATCTCCAAATTCCCAATTGATATTTTTTTTAATGCTTGTATATTCACTTCATGAATAATCTGCAATATATGAACTGTCATATGTTTATGGTAATGTATATAATTATAAATTACAATTTTATTTCATGACAATTACATACTAAAAAAAAATTAAACAAATTAGCATTTGACAATAAAAAATAATGTACAAATTTCCGTGTGTGCTGTCTAACTTTTAGTTATTTCAATTTACTTCCTCACACACTGATATCTTTCATTTCATTGTTTGAATCTATAACATTTATTATCATAATTATTCATTTGAAATAAAAATATTATTTTCTTAATGGAGCTGGAGGATTTACAGGTGGAGAACGAATTTCTCTTACAGGAATAGGTGCTGGGTTCATGGACATTAATGATCCAAATAAAACATGTTGAATTACTGGAAATTTTGCCAAAACTTCAGCTTTGTACATTCTTATAAGACCAGTATTAACTTTCGACCAGTTGCCCACTGCAGAAACGTTCCAAAGTTGATTTGAATGCTCAGCAAATAAACCAGTTTTCACCTATAACAATTTTATGAAAATTAAATTCATATCTAATAATATTTATTACATACTTATAATAATTAAAATACATACGCTACAAATAAATTTGATGCACCCCAAAAACATATATTGATTACTGAATGATTCTATAATTCCTTGGTTTACAAAATCTTTCGGTTCGATTCGAGAATGTCCTTTATAAAAAAAAATTTATAAAATAAGTATAAATGAATAAAATTAATTTATATTTCTAATTAAAACTAAAAATTATTTACCCATCAGCTGAGCACTGCCCCAAATAAAAGGGACAAATTGGTAATCATCAAGACTCCAAACGCCATGACTTCCAGCAGGTTCCATTCTATAAACAATTTGGAGTCGACGTACCAATTCTAAATACCTGCAATTCGCATGAATATTATTTACGGTTATTCAATGTAAAATACTTTTTTTTCTTAATTTCTCCTTGAATATATTTGTTTTTACCTATTGAATACTTTATTGACAACTGCGACTTTGTCGTCCGGTAAAAAAGCTCCGATTTTGAACATACAGCAAAGAAACATAATAAATGCCATTTCATGACCTGTGCCATAATCAATTCTTGTTGCATTCCCAAATCCTTCACAAAAATATGCAACTAATTCAGGCACAGCTTTATGAAGATTATCTGGTAAAACTTCTTTCAATTCATCCACGCTGTTCTGTAATTTGTTTTATAAAATTCCTTCCAATTAAAATATATGTTTCATTAAAAATTGAATAAATTTTATATTATTACTTACATCCAGTACTTTTTGATACCACGTTCTAAAAGATTTATTACCAAATCTTTGTGGTTGCTCTGTTGGAGGAATTTCTGTTAACCATTGATCAAATTTGTTTAACAAATCAATAGTTTTTACAACAACAGTTGATTGTGAACATTCTGCATTCAAAGCTTTGCCTCGGACCGCATCATTCAAAGCCAAAATGAACCCAAGATATTCCTGAATTATATTAAATTCATGAATAAAGTTAAATAAAATATAGTATTCCTTTACATTTAATAATATTCAAATTCATACACAATAAGCCTCTGACTTTTCCCAACGTGTCATATCCTCTGGAGTCTTGATCACTTTTATTGGTTGTATAAATTCATGATCATTACCTAAATTAAAAAAACCAAATATGAAAAAATAATTTATTCATATTCTAAAAACATGAAAATATTTTTACCTTAATGAATGTAATAAAAAATAATATTACCTACTACAATATTGTTTTTACTATTAGTTGCTTTCAAAACCGACATTTTGTTAATAATATTCTTCCAAAAATATTAACCACTTTTTGTTTATAAAACTTCAATTGTAATTACTATGCGATGGAAATTATCCAATTTTATCAAAATCGAATATTTCTGTGTATAACCTAAAAATATAAAACATTCGATTATCATGAATCAACTATATATAATAATAGTATATAAAAGTAATTCCACAATTAATGTTGAATACATAAAAAATATCTGTTTATTTATTAGTAATATTATTTGTTATTAATTTTTACCCAATCATTCGAAACTTTTGATCTTGCTTTTGTCACATATTTTCTCTTTGTTTACATCAATAAAATCTCAGCTGATCATTGAATTATTGCGCGATTTTTCTCGTGAAAACTCACAGTGTGAGTCTTACACACACGCGCGATGGAGAACAAAAATATAATTAACGAAATCGAAGAAAACACGTGTACTAAATGTATTTATAATATATATTCTTAGTTTTTGTTTGAAATTTACGCATGTCAAACAGATATAAAAGAAAAAAACGAATTATTACATGATGAAAGAATAAAAATATTTAATCCCAATTAAAATTAAGATCAGAATCATATAACAAAGTAAGTATAGATAAAATAAACATGGATTTATTTATATTCATGATAAGAGATACGAAAATAATAAGATTTATCAACTAAATAACAACCTAACCTTATTTATATAATTTAGTTAATTTTATTTTATGTACTAGTTTCGTCATGTATTCATCGAATGAAATAGAGAAAAAAAGGTTAATGGCGTTGAAAATTCGCCAAGATCGCATGCAGAAAAATTCATCAACATCTAGAGCACCACCAAAAATTAATGATCAGAGCCAAGAATCTAATACTATTTGGAAACGACCAAATGAATCAAATGCAATTAATTCTCCGGTACTTCCAATTAAAAAAGCTAAATTTGCAAAAGCTATTGAACCAGTCAATTTCTTTGGTCAAACAAATGTGATAAAAGGAACCTATCGTATGATTACACCATCGAGATTTGAAGTTGATGTACCTTATCATCAGCCATTGATTGAATTTTTCAAAAAATTTTCAACTAAATCATATGGTAAAGATATTTAATTTCTGTATGATATTTTCTCGAATAAATTTATTATATTTCCATTCTCGTTGCAGATCAGAAAACAAAGTTATGGAGTTTTGATATAAAAGAATACGAGAATTTTAAGCTTGAACTTAAATCA
Organism: Microctonus hyperodae; assembly: GCA_030347285.1. Taxonomy (NCBI): domain Eukaryota; kingdom Metazoa; phylum Arthropoda; class Insecta; order Hymenoptera; family Braconidae; genus Microctonus; species Microctonus hyperodae. The sequence continues at coordinate 505,294 of JAQQBR010000003.1, read as the reverse complement.
AAGTTACCACAAGTGCAACTTGTTGGAATACCAAAGTTTGTCATTCAGGTAAAGTCAAATCTATGAAATATATTTCATTGGAATACTTCTTACTCATATATATTCAATATTACAGACGTTTCTCAATATTAAACCAAATTCAAATACGAATGAAATGTTGGATTTTTCACGTATTGATAAAAAATTGTGGAATTGTTTAATGCCATTTCAAAAAGAAGGCGTAGCGTAAGTATATAAAATGATTGTAGATTTTTTGGTGATACATTTCATTGTATTTATTTATTTTTTTTCGATTCCAGTTTCGGTATCCAAAAAAATGGGCGTTGTATTATAGCAGATGATATGGGCCTTGGTAAAACAATTCAAGCACTGGGAATAGCTCATTATTACAAAGATGATTGGCCCCTGTTGATTGTTACACCGTCGTCAGTTAGGTAAATCCATTTTTGATTTAAACAAATGAAATATGAAATTACTTAATTATATCAAACATCTTTTCATTAATAGATTTCAATGGTCCGACGTTATTTTCGAATATTTACCTTCTGTACCCACACAGCATGTCCACCAATTTTCAAATAGTAAAGACACTCTCGGGAGTGAAAAAATAACCATAACGTCGTATGATTTATTAGCTAGATCTATAGAAATGTTTAAAAAAAAAAAGTTTGGTACAATTATCTTGGACGAGTCACATTTATTAAAAAATCATAAAACTGAACGTACGAAAGCTGTACAAACGTTGGCAAATGATGCTAGTCGAATTATATTATTAAGTGGAACACCCGCATTGTCTCGACCTATTGAATTGTATTCTCAATTGCAGTTAATTATGAGTTCTTTTATGAGGTATATATAAGTTATAATCATTAATGAATTGAAATTAATATTTGTTTTATCATAAAAATGGATATTGGATTTTTTCTTCTTTAGACTTCAAGAATATGGAATGAGATATTGTAATGCAAAAAAAACAACCTACGGATGGGATTATAGTGGTGCGTCTAATGTAACGGAATTGCAATTATTATTGCGAGCTCGTTGTTTACTTAGACGATTAAAAACCGATGTGTTAAAGCAATTGCCGTCGAAAATAAGGTATAAGAAACAATTTCATGAAACTTACATTTATCATGAATCAAATTTAAAGTAAATCGGTTTGATATTGATTTTTAATAATTATTTAAGGCAAGTCGTATTGTTGGATCCTAGTTTAATTGATACTGGCTCAAAAGAAGTTATGAGAATAACTAAAAAATTACAAGAACATTCAGTTAAAGGAGTTGAAAGTCATTCAACAATGTTGCAATTGTACAATGCATCCAGTACCCAAAGATTACGAGCAGTGCGTAATTATGTTAAAGATTTACTGGAAAATGACAATAAATTCCTCATTTTCGCACATCATCAATGCGTGCTTACGACTATTTGTGAAGTATTAGATGGGAAAAAAGTTCAATACATTAAAATTGATGGAAAAACTGGTCCAGAAAAGCGCAAACAGTATGTTGATCAATTTCAAAATTCCGAGGAGTGTAAAGTTGCTGTTTTATCAATTACTGCAGCGAATGCGGGTATTACTCTTACTGCAGCACATTTTGTTGTGTTTGCTGAACTTTATTGGAATCCAGGGATATTGGTTCAAGCTGAGGATCGAGTTCATAGAATTGGTCAAAATTCTGGTGTTTTTATTCAGTACTTAGTAGCGAAAAAAACAGTTGATGATTTTTTGTGGCCACTTTTACAAACGAAATTAAAATTTCTTACCAATGCAGGACTAAACCAAGATTTCTCTTTAAACGATGTTGAAATATCGAATCAAAATATAATTAAAGATGAGCAAGAATCATCTGATTATAAAAAAACACAAACTAAAATGGATTCATTCGTTAATATTAATAATTCATCCATATCTCAAGTATCAAATAATTTAAATAATTTGCTTGATGAAAATGAAGACGATTTTGCAAACATAGATTTAGATTCAATAATGTTACATGAATGATTTTTAAATCAAAAATTTATTTTTATATTGCATAAATTTATTTTAGAAAAATTTTTCATTATAACTAAGTATTGAGATTATATATTTTCTATTTTTAATTTGTGTTATGGAGTTTTTATTTATTAAAATGATGATTTGATAAAATATATAACCTGTATGTATAAAAATAGTTTGAGTTTACGGTAGTGCGTTGCGTGTTGCCATAACAACAAAAAACACAACATAATTACCATGCCTCTGTCAAGATGAAAACTCTTGATGTTTTTTCTACTTCAGTTAAATATAAATTTAAAACACGATATTGTTCAATCGCTTCATTAGTGGTATTTTTATTAACTATTGTGGCTATAATTTTGCCTCTGATTATTGCATTTCAAGCTAATGGTTTTTGGTTGAAAAATCGTATGTATGTTGAAACGCCAAGTGTTAAATTTATGCATAAATATTTATTTATCGCTGAACGAGACTTTAAGACGATACCAATAATTTGTTCTACATATAAGGTTTATCAAAAGAATCCAATTGCTGACGATTGCATATTGGTAAAAGTGCGTGAAATTGATATAAATAATGATAGGCAAAAAGATATCTTGAAGTTCGAAGCTCAATTCTACAGTGACCGACCTATTCGATCTCTGAAACTTTTATTATTTTTTCAATTTGAATTAAAGGTTGGTACAAAATTTATTTACATTCTTGAATGTATATTTAATATATAATTTTTATATTTGCAGGATATTATTCATAAGACAATCACATCACTAGCAGTTTTTGATTATACTTTACCTCACGATGTACAAAAAATTCACATGATTGGCGATTTAAAGTTGAATCAAAAAGGAATGATAAAACATGATGACTTTATTCAAACGCCAAATGAAACTGTAGAATTAACTGATCATTCATTGAATGAAGTGTTGTCATACAATGCACGACAACAATGTAAGAAAATACAATAACTTTTGTATTATTATATTCTATTTTTATCAATATGTTGAAACTTATATAAAGAGCTCATTGTTTTCAGTTTCAGCACAAATTATCAATACTCACGTGACATGGAAGACTGGATTTTCAAATGACGAATCGATTACAATAACAGGGGAGATATTTTATTTAGAACAATTGCTTTATTATCAACCCGGTATATGGGAAGAATTAAAATGGGCATGGATACAATATTTATCAATATTAATTGCTATTGCGTATATCATAAAACAACTTTTAAAATTTTTATTCACAAAGAATTATCTACAAAGTTACATTGTCTTACCCTGGAATAAAAATAAATAAATAATAGTTATTCATCATTTCTTAATAAAAATAATACAAACTAATATAAATGATATTTTTATCTCTTTTACTTCAACCTCTATCATAAATAAAAATACTGATTTATAAATGAATGACTTTATCAATAACTGCATTAAAATTCATCTTAATCAATAATAGCAAATAAAACATTTATCATCAACTAAACAATAACTATTTCTATTAAACAAATCAATGTTGTTTTATATAATTATTGACAATTTTTAGGATACATACAGTCATACATATATATTTATTATCAAGGTTACATATGTATATGTATATCATCGGTAAATTACCATAGTAAAACTCAGCGACTCTAAATCTAGAGTCCTTCAATAATCTATAAATAATAACCTTGGATTGTTCAAGGATAAATCATACATTTTATCATATCTTCTCTTATTTTTGATAAATCCACTCATCCTTTTGTGATATCAATATAATTTAACATAAAAAACAATAATATAAAAACAACGAATCAATATGAATGTTTAACTCTATCCCCACCTAAGCATGAAAGTGTAAATTCTCTCCCAGGCAGCAGCTTCATATTTTCATTTGTGTGCTATATCATCAATGACAACGTTCATACATAGATAAAAAGTACGTATATTTCGTCTTTGTACTCAACATTTATATACACACATGAATACATTTACACCTTTTTAGTTTTATTTATGCCGTTTGTGCTTTTGATTTCTTCTTATTTTCTTTTTCTTTCTTCAATCTTCATTAATATCTTACTCTTTGCTACTACCATCAATTCTACAGCTCTGACATTGTTCAATTAGTGAGTTTGAAGACTGTGACTCAGTTGGTGTTTTTTTATTCATTTAATTTCACTTGAAATTTTCATAAGCTACATGAATAATGATATGACAATTGTGCGTGAGTTCCTAACAAAATAAGGATAAAAATAATTATTTTCCACATATAATACACAATTATTAATAATTAACGATTAATTATCTCATTCATTATTACTAAAAACATCGTAGTGTGTTTGATATAATAATAATTGAACTTAAAGGAAATATAAATTTATCGGTGAGATAAAAAAATGTAAATATTATTTTGACAAAAGACTTTCGATGACGAAATGTGTTTTAATAATTAAATAAATGCATGTATAATTTATTTATTTATCTCTGTAAAGTGAGAGAGGGGGAGAGAGAGATAGATGTGATATTTTGTTTTTTTCTTTATTATTATTAGTTGTTAATCACTTTATTACGCGTTGGTATGTATAAATGATTAACTGCTCATTATGACTTAAATTAATGGTCTTCATTGACAAGTATAAACAAATATGTGCATTATAGCTATATAAATTATATTATTGAAGATGAGAAGAAAAATATAAAGAAGTTTAAATGAATATTTATTGAATATTTTCATCATCTGCATTTTATTTACAGCTTAACGCAAAAGGAGAAATTCATTGTGTTTGAATAACAATAAAACAAGGAGTGCAGTGTAACATTAATTAAAAATGACGACAAGATCAAAGGAGAAAGTTGTTGCTGCATTTCGGAAAATATTTCGATCATCTGAAAAAATAAGTGAACAAGAGGGTGCAAGTGGTGGTTCGACAAATTCACCATCACGACGTATTTTACCTCGTCATCATCGTCCAGATGCTGTAACACTATCAGATGGAGCTTTACCAGAGAATCCAAGTACAAGCCATACTGGAATTTGCCTCTTCAAGTCATCAAAAAAATCTAATGGCAATTGTTCACAATCATCATCAATAAATATACCTGAACGTGGCGTTAAATTACGTCGTTTAATGAAAGAACTAAGCGAAATACAAAAAACACAACATCGACGTGAATCAACATTTAGCGCTGAATTAATTAATGATAATTTATTTGAGTGGCATATTCGATTACATAAAATTGATCCAGAAAGTGAACTCGCCGCTGATATGAGAGAGCTCGATATACCGCATATATTACTTCACGTTATTTTTCCCGAAACATTTCCATTTACTCCACCATTTATGCGAGTTATATCACCAAGAATAGAAAAAGGTTTTGTTTTGGAAGGTGGTGCAATTTGTATGGAATTACTTACACCACGTGGATGGGCTAGTGCATATACTATTGAAGCAGTCATTACTCAATTTGCTGCTAGCATAGTCAAAGGACAGGTATATACATGTACATAAATTTAATTGCTTTCATTATTGTCATTGCTCAATATAATAGAAAGTATCTTACAAATTATACATGGTTTCCGACCTTTAATTAATTATTATCACTATTTTCAGGGACGCGTTGCCAGGAAGCCAAAGACTAATAAAGAATTTAATCGTCGTTCAGCTGAAGAATCATTTCGTAGTCTTGTTAAAACACATGACAAATATGGATGGGTTACACCACCATTAGCTGAAGGCTGATATGCTATCATGAATATATAAAAAACTTATTTTTTTTGTTGCTAGTTATGGTCCAAGCTTGAAATACATTCATATCATCATTCAATTTGTATTAATTTTTCAACTTTAAAAATCATTCGCTAATGTATGCATCATTTAGGCATATACCCATTGTTCATTCCATATCGATATTTGTTCATTTTTATTGTATTGATGGCAAAAAAAAATAGCAACATGATATATTTCTGAATACATGTAAATGTATAATTATTGAGCGTTAATGTAGCATATCTATATAATACATATATATGCATGTACGTATGTATGTATGTATGTATGTATGTATGTACGTATGTATGTATGTATACATTTAAAAAAAAAATGCAATTTAAAGATGGCAAGTTTACAATGTTGGAAAATGAATACTTGACTATCGTGAAATGCGATTTTTTTTCTGTTTCATTACAATCATTATTATATAGTTAATCAATTATTCAAATGTTAAAAAAAAGTGATAATAAAATACGAAGCATTTTTAGCGTGATGCCATGGACATATTGTCAATAACAGTTCATTGACAATATATTTGTCAAATAAGCTCACACAATTGATGAATATTATGATGCTAGTACAATTTTGTCTTTCATGAAGAAAAAAAAATTTTTGCTAGTCATATATCCTATATGTATGAATTATCTATTGTATATGTGCCAAATAAATATATGAATCAGATACATGGGTAATTACCTTTTGCGATAAGAAACAAATCATTTTATTTACTGGATAGAATAGAAAATGATAATTGAATTGTAGTATGAATATTACAGATGTATAAATGTATTGAATGATGCTTCATTACTCTTATGATATACATATTTAATTATTTATGTAGGGCGTTTCATATACATAAGCTCGTAGATGAAACACACAAATTTATATATACCTAATTATTAATTTATTGACTCTATGATAAAGCGCGTTTGGAATGCTATCAAATTCGATTCTATCTTTCTTAGATATGTTTGGCATTTATTCATTCTTTGAAATGCAACATCGTTTCAAACTTTATCTCATTACAAATTGGATTGTTTGAAAAAATATAAAGGCATGCGTCAGTGCATTTTTATTAACTATTTAATTTTGGAGTGGAGTAGAAATTCACTCCTCTATCACAAGTTTCCCAAGCATCGTCATGATTATAGACGTATTTTTTTCTTCTATCAATTGAATATAAGATAAATCAAACAATCATGTTTGATATATCACTTGTTAACATATCTATTTATATTATTATTTAAATTCAGTCATCTTTCTCTTCCGGCACACACATAAATAACTTAGCACAACTCGTGTTAACGTTACCTAAAATATAAATAATAAAATAAATACTAAATACATCTATAGAAAAATTATATTGGTTTTAAATTGTTTTTTTTTTTACTATATCAGTAATTGTAGACTATTATACTTACGGGATGCGCTGATCAACCATTGAGGTTTATTTTCCCAATATATAAAAATCCAATATACAGGTATGCCTGAGATAATAATCATTAAACCAATTCCAACCTCCAGTGGACTCCCATAGCATGGTAAAAAAACCAAAAAAATACATATCAACAAGAATACGATAGGTAAAATAAATGATACCTAAAAAGAAATAATAAATTTTAGTTTTTCACGGTTATGATTATCATCATTTGTGCTTATAGTTTTTGAATAATGAATAAACAAATAAATACAGTGATTTACGTGCAATAAGGGTTTTAGTATTAAAGAACGATAAATATGCTCATTTAAATATTTATTAGTGTATCCGGCAGTACCTTTATAGGTCGATGGAGATCGGGTCTCTTGTACCTCAGCCACAGGAGACCAGAAACTGAGAGTGTAGTGAAGAGTGCTTCAACAAAGCTAACATAATTGATCAGCTTATAGACGTCCTCTGTTATCAGCAGCGACAGTGTGATAATACACTAGACGGAAATTATAGTTTAGCGAATTAGAACCCACGAACGCTTATACATGCATACATGTTACAAAGTGTTACTTATCAAACATTTACAATTTTCTAAATAAATTATTACTAAAATTTTTTTCTCTGTTTGTGTCTATTTAAATAATTACGTTGTTTGTTATTTGATTTATTCTGAAGTCGTTTATCAATTGTATTATTAATCATATGATAGTTTTATTTCTATTTTTCTTGGATCATTATGAGCTTGCAAGTTGGATTTGTAAGAATTAAACAACAAAGACGTTGAAGTGATACAGACTTCCGGTTCTAAGACCGACAAAGTAATCACGAGATGTATAATGAAAGACTTCAATTTAACATTTAAAATATATAACTCATATAAGTTAATAGCTCACTGAATCATTTTACTGAGTAATATATTTTGGAAATTACTAATTTAATTTTTCATTGGTATCTACAATTTATGTAATGGATATTTATCATGATGTTATTCAAGATAAAAATCTTTGGAAGATATACTGATGATTTTTATTTGATTACAATGCATGAATAGACGCTAAATAATACTTACCAAAAAGATGAGTGAAGGTATTGGTGTTAAGTTCTTGATGTTTATTAGAGCTATGGCATTTGGAAGGTGTCCATTTCGTGCACCAACAAAGAACAGTCGAGATGATGTAAATATTGCACCATTGAGTGCACCAAATGTTGAACACGCAACAAATACTGGCATTATCCAGGCCATTGGTCCCAATAGTTTATCACCAAATGTCTAACAATATTGTAGAAATTATTTAATAAATCCATTGATTAAAATAAGAGGATAAAATGTTAGAAAGAAAGTTAATGGTAATTAAACTTACAACTGCGACTGCATTAGAAGAAAGAATTTCATCTTTGGTTAATACTACGAAGTAAGCAACATTAGCCAAGACATAAATTATAGTAATTAACGGTAAAGATATACAAATGGCTTTCGGTAAATTCCTAAAAATAAATAAAAAAATAATGGATAGAAAATTTGAAAGTGGTAAAAGTGCATTCATATAATATATCGATAAACTGATAAAATATTTACTATTTACCTATATGGATCTTTGAGTTCTTCTGTTACAAAATTAAGATAATTCCATCCGGAGTATGAAAATAATCCAGAATAAACAGCTAGAGCTATATGACCAGGGTCAGTTGTAGTACTTTCCATAGGTTTATCAAGATTATGAGCGCCATTTGCAAACATATACCAGAGTCCAGCTCCCATTATTATCAATAAAGCAAATATTTTCGTTCCCATAAAAAGATCTTGAACTCGAGTTACCCATTTAACATTGTAGCAATTGATTGCCGTTAGTAAACCTGTCGATTAGAAAATATTTGAACTTTGATATTATAACGTTTACAATTTTTCATTATAATTAATAGATAAGAGTGAAAGTGTTCATCACGGAAATATAAACCCAGAGTTACGTAGTATAGTAATACGCAACTAATTCACGATTTAAAGTTAAATTTATCACACACTCGACACACATTTAAATATAAATTTGCCAAAATAATAATTGTTTCTATAAATAATATTAAATAAACGATTTAATTTAATTTTATCATCATTTTTCCTATTACTTTAGTAAATAAATTGTTTCAAAAGATTATTAATTATTTAAATTAACTGAAAATATAATTATAATTTGTACATACAAGTTACAACAACAGCAAGAAGACGTACAGCCACATAAGACGGTACACATCCCGGCCAAAGAGATTGCAATATATATGTAGCAAATGTAAGAGCAGTTATTGCATTTCCAGTTGGTACCAAGATAAATAATGCTACCCATAGGTATAAAAATGCTGGTAGTGGGCCAAATGCATCGCTTATATATGCATAATCACCACCAGACTTGGGTATCATTGTACCTGCAAATATAAAAAATTAAATCAATTCATGTTTCAAATATATGCAGTTATTCTGCGCTGAATAGATAAGCTCATAAAAGGATTTATTTTTGGCGCGGCTATAAAAGTACATCGAACTGACCAACTATTCGCGGATCGATGACATCCTATATGTGTGCTATCGCGCGGGAATTACGTCATCTAAAATGTCAATAAAGCATACAATGCAGTTTGATAATAAATTTTGAGATGAAAAAATCAAAATAAATATATTTATAAACCATGCAAATAATGTTATTTATTTTTGCTTGCTTCGTACTGAGCAAGGTTGATTATTTACTTGTCTGCAGTGTAATTTTCTTATCATTTAGATAACGCGCGCGCTCTTTAAATTTAATCGTTATTTTATTGTATGAAAATTCTATCAGAATGAGCAAGAAAAAAATTGGCCCATTACTTTTGTTGGCTATATATGAAATGATGCAATCAAACAATTCGTTGGTATCATACGAAATCTTATGAGCACATCTAGATTGCTTTCATCAGACTTTTCAAGAGCAATATTAATACTACTAATTTCGACCTGATAAAAAAAATACGATTAATATAAATTATTAAAAAAATATATAATTAAAGTAATATAAAATATTTTTTTACCTAATTCGGCGTAGCACAAAGCTCCCATCAATGATAATAGACCAGAAAAAACCCATATTATCAATGCAAGGCCAATACTTCCACCTTCAATTAAAACACCCTTAGGTGAAACAAAAATTCCAGCTCCAACAATAACACCAACAATAATTGCAACACCATCAAACAATCCAAGTTCTTTTTTAAGTTTCACACTTTGATTCTTGGATTGTGCGGGAAAATTTTGTCGTTCAGCTGGCGCTACTTTGTCTGTCATTCTGAATAATAATTTCTCAAAATCTCAAAATATATATTATCACACAATTTAATCACACGATATTATAAATCATATAGTCAATAAAATAAGCGTTAAATAATTGGTGGTAATATGATAACCTGATAATTTATTATTAATAAATAACGTGTCGCTCATTGTCCAAAGTTGATTTTCAAGTGTGTAGGAGACACATCACCACATGGTCGATTGGTAGGAATACTGGGAATGTTCAATGCAATGAGGTAGAAATGGTAGAATAGTTTGACTACTTAAAACTCTAAATGTTATAATTCTGTTGTTGCTTCTCTGCTGCTACGTGATACTGAATGAATGAATACAAGACACTGAAGTGTTGAATATAAACTGTGGTATGGAATTTGGCGTGAGTATGGGAACATTTCTCAACACGTGTTGGACTCCTTTCTTGCCTCTCACCCCCCGTCATATACTATTTTCCCATTGGCTGTTGGGTAAATTGTCCGTTATATTCAACGGGTAGCACTCCAAAAGTTTATATATATACCATGGTATTGTCAGGTATTATGGTCCATACACCTTTTATTTCTTTATTATATCTAATACAACTATATATACGTACCTACACATATCTATTGTGCTATTGTTATTATTATATATACCATTGTTATTATTGAGTTAAAATAATATTTGTTATATTCCCTCATGAATTGAATATTCCAATTTCAAATGCAAATCAAAAAAATATATCTACTTCATTATTAAATTTCTATCTTTGAACAATAACTTTTTTAATTTATTTTTTATTGTATATGATGCATGTGTAATAATTTATTGTATATTTTTTTATTTTATAGGTATATGTGTTAACATTTTTGGAGTAAAGATGTATTGAAAAAGCAAATTTTTACCTGTTTGAGTATTATCGATAATTATCGATCATATTGAGAATTCTTCGAT
>JAQQBR010000003.1:469841-493077 GCA_030347285.1 Microctonus hyperodae | reverse complement strand
ACGAAAAAAGAAAAAAAAATTTTTTTCGCGAAGTTGCAGTAATTTATCGAAAAAAAATTTTTTTTTTGCCTCTGTTTTTTAACTTCGCGAATTTTTTAAAAATAGTAAAAAAAAAATTTCCACCGAATCCGTGATAGAGGTCATAGAGGAATATACTCAGAAGATTTCCTGCAAATTTGAAGAAAATCGGATTAGCAGAACTTGAGATATCATGTCAGCCAGGATACAACTTTTTTTCCCCCTCCCCCACCGCACTGGCATGTAACACCTTCAATTTTCAATTTTTTTTTTTTTGGGATTTTTTTTATACATTCTTAAAACATCAATAAAATTTTTGTAAAAAAATGGATGGTGAATATATTTTTTGTTTTTTTCTATCCTACTCAGAAAAAACACCTCAAATTTTAGTCTGTAGACCAGAATACCCCCTTAAATCAAATTCAATATGAAACTGTTTTTGTAACTTATATTTTGAAACTTATTCTCGTGTTTAGAATTGATACAAAATCTAGGTTGAGTACAGTCGACATAAATTTTGTGTGGACTTCAAGAAATTTTTTACTGCGTACGATGTAAACACTTTGATGTAGTGTTAGTTTTTTTGATGTGATGATTTTATTTCTATCGAAAGAGACAAAATGACATTGAGGAAATAAAGTTGAATACACAAATAAAAATTGCAATTTGTACTTTTTTTTGTATATATATAAATGTATTGTGTTTAAATATGATATATATTTCAAATCATTTACAACATTTAATTCCTAGTAGTTAAAAACTATTATATTATTTCATGAATCAACAAAACATTTTACGATTTAAATTTATTTCATTTTTTTTTAACATTCTTATCGAGTCGTATTAACTCTTCCATTATAACTTCATGCGATAGCGAACTAAAATTACCTGAATCATTCTAATGTACACAGTAAAAAAGTTTTTATAAAAGTCTACTCAGAATTTAGGTTTAAATTTTTTTTACATTGTTAATTTTTTACATTATTTCACGTGACTTCATTTAACTCCGATGGTGTGTTGAACATTTTTAAAAAATTGAAAAATATCTTGACTTCAAATGTTTATAATCTGAGAGACAAAAATCTAGTGTAGAATTCACCATAAATTAAAAATAATTATATTTAAAATAAATTTTCTGCTTCAATGTAAATTCTCGTGTTGAAAATTGATACAAAATCTGCATTAAGAAAAATCGACACAAATTTTGAGTTGATTTTTACAAAAACATTTTTACCATATAGCCATTTATTCGAATATTTATAAGAATGAACTAATGCGATAATAAAGTGCTTGTGGCAACCAAGTTGATGAATTAAGAGTTAAGGAAGAAAAAGAAGAAAGTAAAACCGTCAGCATTAGTTGTAGACTTTTTATTTTTTTGTATACACATACATAAATATTTATAACAGTATGTGTGTCTGATGTTGCGAACGATGACACTGCTATACTTGTTTTAGCTCCTGCGCCCTGGATGCTGTTGATATAAATACATATATACACGTACATTTTTTCATTCTTCTCTCTCTCCCGTTTTCACAGCAAGTCTTCTCTAGCCCTGCGCAAACTGGCATATTCTATTCACCTTTTCGGTTTATCATAGTGAAATACAGTTGAAAGCAGTGAGGGCCAGGCCGCCGCCATAGCCGCTTCCGATCAGAGAAATTGACGTATATGTTAAGAAAATATCAGTTAAAAACACTGGATTACAAGCAAAAAATAACTTGGTTCATAAATTATATAACAATGAAGAGAAATAAAAATTATACAGAGTGAATTCATACAATACAAGTACTCTATAAATTATTCAGCGAAAATAAAATTGATAATAATTATTACACACACAGATTTGAAGTGTAATAATTTAATTATAAGAAATTTTGAGTTTCTTTCGTGAACTGAAGTACACAGATATATGTATTTGTAATTTTATTATGTCTGATGAATGACAATGAAAATGAACGATGACAGGAGCTGGTGCTTCAATCAATTTTTCCATCACTGTACATTGAAAATTTTTTGATTACCATCCATGAGTTTTTTTTTTATTACTTGACTTCTTGGGTTTATTGATGGATCTGTGCAGAATAAATGGTGTTATATGTTGTGTGGATAAAAAAATATATAAAATAAATGGATGAATAAACTAGCAAATAAATAAAAATATAAAGACTGATATTTAAATAAAATAAAATTGGACAAAAGGGTATATGTAAAGCTAATTATTAATCCACGAATTTAATGTGTCCCGAAATCTTAACCAGTATTTATATTTGTGTATTTTGTGGTCGTGTGTGCAAATTTTGTTGGAGTAATATTTAAAGAGGAAATTATGAAGTAACTAATATGTAATGAGAGTGTTAAATATTGTTTTCTTCATCAGTATTATATAAATAATGAAATGAAAATAAAAATGTACATTGATATCGTACGATAAGTAAAAAAAAAAGGTGAAATATAAACCAGTTTTTTGATTATTATTGACATGACATTTATATTTGACAACGTGTTCACATAAATTTTAAATAATAATGCACTATTTGAAGTTTATTAATGACCAATGGATTAATGATAATGTCGTCATGGTGAAATATAACAGAATTATTTAAAACCTTTCTGACAATTAACTTTATCATTTTCTTGGAGAATAAAATTGCGTAAAGGGCGCAACCATGGCGGACATACACTGCATCTCATCTAATTGTCTTGTACATATATTATTTTATTTCATATAAAACACCAGTTTGCAATTAATTTTTTAAAAATTTTGTGATTATCTTTAATATGATAATAATGCAGTGCAAAAAATTAAATTGTAAGTATTATATAATTCTCAAATTATAAGAAAAAGAAACTGAAGAGAAAAGCAATTTAAAATTTTTTTTATTTTCACAATTCTTTTTCATTTTTTTCGCACTTTTTTTCTGCCTCAATTTCCTTTTCTTTTTTGTCGCATCTTCTGATTTAAGAAGACGAACGAGCGTATCGATTGATTCTCAAGTGAGTCGCGGTGACGCGTCTGCATGTCTGAATATAACAAAAAAAGAAAATAAAATCAGATCTCATGTATAAATGTAAAAATTTTTTTTTTTTCAATTTTTTTTATATCAGAAAAAGGTTCATTCTTCTTTCCAAGATCTTCTGTATCGCTGAAGATAAATATATAGATGTATATATCTATTCACATCATGTACATTTGCATAAATCACATCAAAATAGTCTCGTGTCTCCTGATATATATATGAACTCGTGGTGCGCATCTCCCCGCACGTGTTCCACGTTTATCTAATCCTTCACAGCATACATATATACTTTGACACACACTCGTATGTATGGGGATGAAAATATATATAGTAAGAAAATTTTTATGCACGTCTATTCAAAATTTGTGTCAATTATTCTTAACACAAATTTTATATCAATTTTCATCATGAGAATTTTTGTTGGAGCAGAAAAATAATTTTGTGTAAAATTGAGAATATTTCATATTGAATTTTACTTTTAATTTTTGTCTCTTAGATTATAAACATTTGGAGTTAACGTAATTTTCATTTTTTTCACAATGAATTTGTGTTAAAAAAAAATTTTATTTTTAAACACACAATAAAAAAATTTTTGTAGTAAAAAATAAAATAAAAATATTTTGTAGTATGCATTATGAGTACAGTAAATTACAATTATTTATTTTAATTAAATGCTTTCATTCCAATATAATTAAAAATTTACATTAAATTTTTTATTTGTTTAAATTTTTAATATAATTAAAAATTTACATTAAATTTTTTATTAAACAAAGTTCATTATTTTCTTTCATTCAATACAGGCAGTAAATAAATTTTCCCACACTTTATTCAGGTGACTCGATTCAATTTTAATTGTTGTGTTAAATACTTTCAAAAATTTGAAAAATATATAGAGTTCAAATATTTATAGTTCGAGAAACAAAAATGGAGTGTAAAATTCAACATGAAATACTATCAACTTCCTCCAAAATTATTCTTCTGCATCAACGCAAATTGTTGTGTTGAAAATCGATACAAAACCTACGTTAAGAACAATTGACACGAATTTTAAGAGGACTTTTACAAAAAATTTTTTACTGTATATATACATATATACATATAACACGATTTGGATAGTTATTTATACTAAGCTCCTATCATTTTCTTTAATCAAATTACCCTCTTCGTTAATGTTCTCTTCAAACTTGATACACAAAATTAATTACTCTACTTTCAAAATAGTCAAATATATATTAAAAAAAAAATTCATAAACACCACACATGCATACATACTCTAAGATGCTGGAGTTATTTAATATTCTCCAATTAAAAATTCTATTTTTAACGTTTACTTGACCCAATTAGCCAACAAAGTGGCGACGTACATGTTATATACGATTTTAAATAAATTTATCCAGCTTTTTCTTTCCCCCTCTCATACACACATGCATATATTTTACATACAGTTATTCTGAAGGGAAAAAAATATGTCTGTGCAGGTGATTTTCCTTTTTATATCTCTGTTTATCTTTTATTTTTCCTTGTCAGCGTTGTATTTTTAAAACAATCCAACGAGTTTTTAGCATTTATTTTTTACTCAACACAAACAGACAGGTATATAATGAACATCAAACTACAGTTGAGAGTTTGATGGACGCTTCAAAAGAGATGACAGACCATATATGTATTATCTGATATTGCATATATATACATTCGGGTATATATTTGTATAGATAAATGTGTATGAGTGAGATAACGGCCGGCACACGATCGCCGTGAGCTCTTGCACAAGAGATGGGTGTCGGGTGAGAGAGTTCGGACCGGGACGTCGTTTTGGTCGCCATGGTAACTCAAGAGCTCCGCTGGTATCCCAGCGGGTGGGATGGTGGTGGTGCGCGCGGTCGAGCACTACCCCCGCGTCGAATAGGCTTTTCCGCATCGTACGACAATTTTCCACGCACTCTCAAACACATACTCATAGACATACTACAACCATCCATGAACCCATGGTTCCGTATATGTATCATGTTACATGTATGTGCATAATAGTATTGAATAGATATATGTAATACGTATATTTAAGGGATGGGAGAAAAGAAAATGAGATGAAACAGGATGAGACATTTTCAAGTGGCACTTTATATAGATTAATATTCTGATATTGCTTGTTCTATTTTTATACTACTTTATTTTTTTATTAAATGATGAACTTTTGATTGAATCGGTTTGATATGTATATTAATTGGTGTATGATGTATGGATATAGTGAAGAAATTTTCGTAAAAGTTCATTCGGAATTTGTGTTGCAATTTTATTTTACGACTTTTTTCATGTGACTCGATTGAGTCCGATTGTTATGTTGAATATGCGAAATAAATTGGAAAATGTGTTGACTTTATATGTTAATAATCTGAGAGATAAAAATTTAATGTGAGATTTGATGTGAAATATTATTTGTTTAACGCAAGATTATTTTATTGTTTCAATACGAATTCTTGAGTTGAAAAGTAATACAAAATCGCCGTTAAAAATAATTGATATAAATTTTTGTAAAAGAATTTGTGTTGAAATTTCCTTAACACAAATTCAACCTGAAAATAATATTGAAACAAGAATTTATTCATGTAACTCGATTCAATTCCGATTAGTATATGTTAATCACTTGCGAAAAATTGAAAATTATGTTAATTCTAAATGTTTATAATTTAAGAGACAAAAATTTATTATGAAATTTAACATAAACTAAATTCAATTTTATGCAAAATTATTTTTCTGCTTCAACGAATAAGTTTTTGACACAAATTTTGAGTGGAGTTTTATAAAAATTGTCTTACTATATACGAATTTATTTTCAAATAAAAAAAGAATTATATTTGATTTATTTTGAAATATCATTTTCTGTTATTGTTATAGATAATTGGTTTGAGGATAGGTTGAAGATAGTAACGATTTGGTTGTCGTGAATATATATCTTCATCGCGACACTACGCATGGGAAATGGGTCGTCGTTGATACAGCATGGACACTTGTTGCATGAACAAGTCATAAGAGGTCGCGATAGACGATCACCAAGAAGTTGGTGGCAATGTAGACTACGACGACGAAGAAGAAGAAGAAAAAGAGAAGATAAAAAAAAAGCAAGGGAGAAAAGAAAAAGAAAAAAACGCGTCAATGAATTGAAATCGTACAATGATTTAATAAGAAGAAAAATGTTTGTTATAATAAATTTATTATCACGGTGACATCAGGTCGCGCGCAATGTCCAAATATAATTCAATTGGACATGTCTGCGTGAAAAAACAATTAAACAATATCAAACAACCAATAATATATCAATAAAAAAGAAAAGAAAATTAACAAAAAAAAAACAAAAAAGAAACAAAGGTTGTATGAGAATTAATTTTAGATTGATGATTGAAATGAATGGGTTTTCGAGAGGAGGATTGCAGTAAGGAAGCGTCAGCATCATTCCTAAATATTAGATACGAGATAATTTCCTCGACAATAACTAGTGGAGAAGTGGCTCCTGTTGATAGATATTACGGCAAAAATAAAGCAGCATCGGCGGCGGTGGCGTTGGAAGAGGTGGAGAAAACGACGGATATAAACACGTGGAGGGACGCGGCTACGGCGGCGGCTGCGCCGACGACGATTGGAAGGCTGGATTATCTTCGTGGAATGTCTTCGGGCGCCAAGCGACTCGTGCAGTCGCTGAGGGGCCGTAGCGGTGTTAGTTCAACCGATCACGTTCACGTCAATCGAAAAGATTGTATTACAGTTGATAGAGATACAACTGGTGCTGCAAGCACTAGTGCCACAAGACTGTGTCATTATGATAGTGGTCATGAATTGGATGAAATTTCGGTTGTCGGAGTTGGTGTAGTAACTCCAACGACACCCTGCCATTGTACAAGCAATAAATACGGTAGTGGTCAGACTTTATACAGCATTGCCGCATCTGTTCCACCATCAGCTTCTACATTTACTCCTGTCGCATCTTCCTCCGCAATATCGTCTACTGCTTTGAGAACCGGCACGACAACCGGTGAGTTATATTCCTCATTTTGTGAGTCCAGACGGTGGCTGACTATAGCGTAAATAACTACTACTACGACTACTACAGAGTAAAAAATTTTTTGTATAAGTCTGTTTGGAATTTGTGTTGAAATTTTTTTTAACACAAATTCTATTTGAAAATTAAGTTGACTTCAAATGTTTATAGTCTGAGAGATAAAAATTTAGTGAGAGACTCAAAATGAAATATTATTAATTTAATGCAAAATTATTTTTCTGCTTCAATACAAATTTTTGTGTCGAAAATTGATTCAAAATCTGAGTTAAGAACAGTTGACACAAATTTTTGTAACAATCTATGTAGAATTGGTGTTGGATTTTTTTCAACACAAATTCATCATGAAATAGTATTAATTTTATGCATCAATAATTTTTCTGCTCAACACATAAATTCTCATGTTGGAAATCAATATAAAATTTGAATTAAGAACAATTGACACAAATTTTGAGTGGACTTTT
Source organism: Microctonus hyperodae (assembly GCA_030347285.1). Classification (NCBI taxonomy): domain Eukaryota; kingdom Metazoa; phylum Arthropoda; class Insecta; order Hymenoptera; family Braconidae; genus Microctonus; species Microctonus hyperodae. The sequence goes on along the minus strand of JAQQBR010000003.1, from coordinate 485,527 downwards.
ACAAAAATATTTTTTACTATATACTCTTTCTACTATTACTACTATTTTCATTACTATTACTGCTGCTGTTGCTACAAAATATTACTTCACCTTCGTTCATTTTCCTCCTTTATTTATATATTTTTCCAACTGTAGCCAATGAGTTTACTTAATTTTTGTTTCACGGTTGTTTGCTACACTCACCCCGATATTAATTGAATAAAAGCAAAAAAGGCACACCTATTTCTCGGTTAAATGAATTCTCCAACGTTTTACTATACATCGTCTTCATTTCTCCTGGGTTAAAACATCGTATTCTTGTTATATACACTGCACGAACAGGCGTCAGAGGCTGATTCAATTAAACACACCAACTCGATTCCGTCTGTGCCGCAAAGTTGTCCTCGCCCACTGTTGCCTCTCTCTCTGCTGTCTCCATAATACATGCATGTATATGTACACAATGTTGATCTCATTTGTAGGATAGAATTTGAGTATAGTTTATACACCATCTACAAGCGCATAAACGTGCATTGAGCCTGATCGATGAACATTCAGCAATACGTTTGGCCTGCTGCCCAATGATATAGGCTTGACTTTATCGATGAATCCCCACGCGTTATATCTACATATATACAATGTGATTGCTCGGTGCGATTGGACATTTGCCAAATATCGACCATTGCGCCTCATTTCTCTCAATGCCCCTTTCTCTATTTATACCTATATATTCCATTTTGCTTCTGCATTCTCTATTTGTCCTGATATATCCCGATCAGCTTCGATATCGTCTAGCATTAACCAGTTTTTGTTGTGGAGAACTTCTCCTTCTCTCCTGCATCACAAAACATTCACCTCTATTTTATAAATATATATTCATATATGTATCTATATTCACAGTGGATTTGGAAATGTTTATTCTCAAGTGTATTGGCTGATCGACTATGCATATGTGCTTTAGAAATTTTCCGAGTTTTGGCTGGATTATCAAACAATTTTCAATCAACTACAAAATCTATCTAAAATTGATTATGCAATATATTTAGGCAATTTGCTTTCAATCTTCTCGAATGATTGGACCCTTAATATCCAATTGGAAGGGACGTTATTACATTTAAATGTGCATGTATAATACACAGGTCATACGTCAAGTGGTGGCTTTTTGGGTCTGGCCAACTATAGTGATACAATTGATAAGCGAATTGACAATGTACGTGGCATTGATAATAGACAAAGAATTTGTGAAGATGATTCGAAGAGTATGGAGAGTACTGTGTCGAGATCGAGACAGAGTCTATTGGATCTTATGGGCAATAAGTTGATGGGTAAAAATCCACCGAATAATCGTTATTATCATACACATCATCAACATCATCATCATCAGCAGCAGCAACAGCAGCAACATCATCAACACCATATTCATCAACAAGAACATTCTGATTTACGTGGACGTGGAAATGAACAGCAGGTTTGTTAATTATCAATTAAGAAATAAAATATACATATATAAATTATAAAATTAAATATTCGTGTATATCATCGTTCAGATTTACTCTATCTCACAGCGATATTTTGGAGAGTCACGAGATTCACTTCATGGCGCATATGTGAATCGTGGTGCAAGCGAACTTGATCTTAGTCATAAATCGCGACGTAAAGATCAACGTGGTAAGCTCAAATTTCCCAATGTAGTGAGTCTAAGTTCATCCAGAGACGCAACACATATGCGCAGTTTGGCGTCTACCAATCATTTGAATAGCAATAATAATTGCAATGGGACTGAGACGTAAGTTATTGGTGTACATTATCATTTGTGTAAAGCATTAGTAATGTGAATTAAGAAGATAATAATAGGACACTATTTGTCATATTTTAGACGATATACAGCGCAACAGCAACAGCAACAACGTGGAAGCCGGGGATTTCCTGGACAGCCTGGAACACGGGGCTTTCGTACTGGTGCACCCAATTGGTCATTTGTCTTCGATCCTGCTGGCCGATTGTGTTATTATTGGTCTATGATTGTGTCTCTCGCTTTCCTCTATAACTTCTGGGTCATCATCTATAGGTTTGCCTTCCAGGAGATAAACGGTCAGTCATCCTCGTCATTTATTTTCGCATTTGTTCATTTTTTTTCTTTTTATTGTATCGCATCCCTATATTCACGATCGATTAATGCTCATCACTTTGTGTTCAACAAAAGCCCTTCATGTTATATTATATACTGTATACATATGTATACTCATTTTTTTTTTTTGGTTTATTATATATATAAAATGTACATGTTATGGTTTTCATTCATTTTCATTATTGGACTTTGTTTTTTTGTTCGTTTGTTTTTTCTTAACAGGAGAAACATTGGTGGTATGGTTTTGCCTTGACTACTTCTCAGATTTACTTTATTTGGTGGATATTGTATTTCATTTCCGTACGGGTTATCTTGAAGACGGGGTGCTACAAACTGATGCCATCAAACTCAGAAATCACTATATGAACAGCACCACGTTTTATATCGACTGCCTGTGCCTGCTGCCCCTCGACTTTTTATACTTATCTATAGGATTCAACAGTATATTACGAAGTTTTAGGCTCGTTAAAATTTATCGGTCAGTAAACTTTTTATCAATTGTGCTTTATTTTTCCAATTGAAAAAAAACTAACAAGATTATATGATAAAACTCTCGGTGTAAATTTTTAATCATTTCTTTTCATGTTTCTGTTTTATTTTCGTTTTTATTTAATTGAAATTAGGTTTTGGGCGTTCATGGACAGAACTGAACGACATACCAATTACCCGAATTTATTTCGGTCCACATCCTTGATACATTATCTACTAGTGATCTTTCACTGGAATGGGTGCCTCTATCACATTATTTATAAAAACAATGGTTTCGGGAGCAAGAATTGGGTATTCAATGATTCAGAAACGGCAGACGTTGTGAAGCAGTATTTACAGAGTTATTATTGGTGCACACTTGCTTTGACCACCATCGGTGATTTGCCGAGGTACACATTTTGAATCGTTTGTACACTCTATTGTTGTTTAATTAACAATTTTTTATATTTTTCTTTTTATCTTTTACTCTTTTAATTATATAAGTTCATATTAATGATGACTTCATTGTCGTTTTCATTACTTCTTTTTTAGGCCACGAAGTAAAAGCGAATACTTATTTGTAATAGCTCAGTTGCTATTTGGTCTGTTACTTTTTGCAACAGTGCTTGGTCACGTCGCAAACATCGTCACTTCTGTGAGCGCAGCACGAAAAGAATTTCAAGGTCTGTTTAAAAGAATTATTTTATTTCTTTTTATCATTCTAGATTTCTTTTCATTCCTTTCCTCTCAATCATTCGCAACATGAAAACGAATGGTATTTAATCATAAAAATGTATATAAATTCTTGGGAATTGTAGAATGAATGTTTGGTGAGGTAAACAAATGATGGCCATAAGTTACCGATAAATCGTTCAAGTACTATCGATATTTCAATGTCAAAAGTTCTTCAGACATTGTGCTTGAAGAAAAATAAAATGAAAAACAAATTCTTCTTGTGATTCTCGTAAGGAGGCAAACGGAAATGCTATTATTATACATCAGGCTTTGATAAAGATTTGAGAATAAAACTTGAAAAAAAAAAAGATAGACACTAGAGGGAAAAAAATAAATAAAAGGAAATAAAATGAAAATGAATTCATAATGGGATCCCGCGAAGATGCGCAAGGGAAAATATGTCTCGTTCACGAAGATCCGAATAAGTGCGAGCAGGGTTGGTGGTGTCTCGGTGCCTACGGAATGAGAAAAGAGGCAAGAGGGATGTTGGGTGGGTGGATGGTTGGCTAAACCTGAGACAGGATGGGAGAACGAATAAGAAAGTGGAAGGAAAGAAATAGCTTGGGGCCAAGTTGCGGATGGCAATCCCCTTGTGCTCGTGGATAATTTCAAGATATATATCTCAACGAATATCCAAAGAACGCGCTCGTACTTTCTCACTTGTACACATGGAAAGTAAAGTACAACGACCCTAAGGCGCCATGGAATGAGCGTGAGAGTGGCTCTATATAATTTAAAGCATATACGTATAGTAGATGACAATCCTCCATAAGTTTTTGTGATCTATCTATGATATATTTATATTTAATCATTCTCCATCTTATACTCACGGTTGACAACTCAAATTATATTTTCTGCGATATAGAAAATGAGTAAACTTTCTTGCAACAAAACTATAAGATGTTCTTAATTTTATATGAATAGATATACTCCTGTGAAATGACAACTTGTTTAAAATATATAAGATGTAGGGTTAGATATGTTGTATACATTTACATTTATATATAAATCATATTGCATTAAATTCCAATTTAAATTGAACTTGTTTGTCTGACGTGTACGTCGTTGTTATCGTTTATCTCATGAGTATATATAGTTAAATTATAACTTGCAATGCAAGGGAACATCAACGAGAGAGGTGCATAATAAAATACGATTTTACTTGAGATAGTTTATCGTTTCCATGAGGCATATATATACGTATACATGTATATGTATAATAACGAGGGATGATAAAAGCTAGAGAGTTGTTATATAAACGATTCTAGATGCTGAGTAATGTCTTGCAAAATTGTTTTGTCATATGCATCAGCATATAAGTATGAGCATAAATTTGTACTATGAAAACCAAAATATTCTGTGATCAATATATTATTTAACGATGATGTCCAAGTGTATAATTAAATCTCTTATGAAATTCAAATTTAACCAACATTTGCAAAAAGTACACAGTAAAAAAATTTTTGTGAAAATTGTAAAATGTATGTCAATTGTTATTCACACAGATTTTGCCTCGATTTTCAAAACGAGAATTTTTATTGAAACAGAAAAATAATTTTGTGTTAAATGAATAATATTTCATGTTGAATCTTACACTAAATTTTTGTCTTTCAAACTATAAACATTTAGATTCAAGATAATTTTTTGAGAGTGTTCAACACACAATCAAAGTCACATGAGTAAAGTTTTGTTTCAACATTATTTCCAGATTGAATTTATTTTAATAAAATTCCAACACAAACCCTGGATAGATATTTACAAAAAGGTTTTTACTGTATAATAAATTTTAAAAAGAAAATAAATAAATAACGGTTGAGACAAAGCAATACTTTTCCTATTATTAAACTGATGAAAAGTTGAAAGAAATACAAAATTAAAAGTATTCAATGACTTGTTCATGCTGGACATGGTCGATGAGGAATTGAGTCATGGTATTGCAAACGACCGTTTTATGTAACTTCTTGTTCTTGTTCTTGTTCTTCTTCTTCTTCCACTTTTTCTTCTGCTTCCCTTATTCTATACTTTTACGTTTATTTCCCTTTTACTTTTTTATACAGACTTACCAGTGTTACAAGAGTTGTTCGTTCCCTGCCATTGCTTACTACAGAGTTTTCCACAAAACTCATAGAATGTGATGAGATTAAGTTAAGGAGTATATAGAAACGAAGCAGTTTGAAACAAGTACCGATGAATATTTAGTGTTAGCCAACGGAACGTTCCAGTCAAATACTTACAGAGAATATACTTTTTCAAATATATATCCACAATATACACAACACAATCGTCCTGAAATACCTTCATCCATTTTTAATGTGATCCCATATACAATTCATCGACCATTTGCTCGACATTATGTACAATATTATACACTATATATCCACATGGAACAATATAACATAAATTTATTTTGTTACTGTTGTTGTTTCAGCTAAACTTGATGGAGTCAAAACTTATATGCGAATGCGTCGTGTTCCAAATCACCTACAAGTTAAAGTAATCAAATGGTTTGATTATTTATGGCTGACGCAAAAGTGCTCAGATGAGGAGAAAGCTGTGAGTTGTCTACCTGGTAAGTGAATATCTTATCCATGTTCATAAACATTTATGCAAGTGCACATCGATCAATGTCGGTATTTACGCCAATATAGCACTGAGCAGTCCACAAAATTGAGTTTGGTTGTTGTGACTCTGTGGTTTTGGCTTCAATGTCCCATGCCGCAACAGTTCCATGTTATACGCTAAAGTTGCCAATAGAATTTCTGAAGCTAATAGCTTAATCATTCATTAATGGCAGTGCGGCATATGGTGATTCATTAGACAATTTGATTCACAAATTCACTATTGCTATGCACATATAATAATCTGCCAAAGCAGTAGAATCTATTTGTATATTATTATATATATTTCAGATAAGCTCAAGGCAGAAATTGCAATTAATGTACATCTTGATACACTGAGAAGGGTGGAAATATTTCAAAATACTGAAGCAGGCTTTCTATGTGAATTGGTATTACGATTGAGACCTGTACTATTCTCACCGGGTGATTACATATGTCGAAAAGGTTTGGTATAATAAATTACAAAATTGAATAAAAATATTGCATTGTCGTGTGTTTGAATTGCTTTATGCTTTTCATCCCGGTTGTCAATACGACAACCTAGTACGTGCATTTCAAAGCATATATATGTTCATATAAAAGTCACTTCCAGAAAGCGAATAGAGGAAACAAATTCTAGTTGGATATATATACGTCGGAATTTCTTGTTTTTTTTTCCGTGTCTGAATTGAGATCACAAAAAGATTCAAATATTTCGATTCAGTTATTTTACGTATTTTATATTCGACACATCTTGATCAATTTTTTTAAAATTCACCACTTTTTTTTTATTGCACAAAGTTTATGAAAACTTTATAAAAACTTTTTATAAAGTGCAATTCTTTTTTCTATAAAAGTTAATGAGATATTTCATTGAATAGCAATATGCTTTCATTTTATTTTTATTCATTGATAAACCCAAGTTGATGTAGAATACAAGATTTTGTCAAAATAAATAACTTTCAATTTATACAAATTCAAATATACTTTGTCTTTTTCATTTCGTGATAATAAATAAAGAAATAATATTCATGTTATTATACAATTATCTATTTCATGTTTAATTAAACGGAATGATGATTAATTTCGTGTTTATTGTTCCAATAAATTAGGTGAGGTGGGAAAGGAGATGTACATAGTGAACAGAGGCCGTTTGCAAGTTGTAGCAGACAATGGAAAGACGGTGTTGGCGACACTTAAAGCTGGCTCATACTTCGGGGAAATCAGCATTCTCAATATGGGGACTGCAGGTAAAGAGTGCGGTAAATATTCCAAGCAGCCAGGGGGTGCCTTTTCAGTGGCTCACAAATATATGAGGTGCTGTCGTCCCCCCTTCGTGTGTTTCATTCACGATCAGTCGATCCACATCTATTCACGTATCACGTCTCCCCACACTTGTCGACGTTGCAAGCAAGACGTCGAGAAAGCAATATTCGGGTAATGAGAGTTGATCGGTAACTATTACCGATTATACTCTGGCTCAATCCTACAAACCATTCTAATCGAGAATTGATTTTTTTTTCTTTTCAAAACTTTTAATTTTTCTAATAGATACCCGTCGAACAATTTGACGTAACGGCCAAAAACACATCGTACACATCATCTTTAAATATAATTAAATTAATGGCGCGTTGCGTCAATTAGTCGACGAGGCGATAATTTTTTTTGTTTTTTTTTTAATCCAAAGACACGATTAATGCCTCCTATATTTATTCTCTCCTTCGTAGTTGGTCGATTATCCTCCTTCGCTATATTTACTCTACTCACACTACTTATGTACAAGTGTGATTATATCATTAATGCTCCTACTAACTATTATACCATTTTCACTATTTTATATATTACGTATATATTTCATCTTCGCTCTCTCGGTCGTAGTTTACCGCATATAAATACAGAAAATTTATGAATTTATGATGATAAAATTGACAATTTTAATTCAATGTCATGGATTAGTTTATTGAAGTTGCAATTTGATATTTATTATTGGAAAAATATTTATACAAATGGCGATTTGTCATCATTAATTTCATATAACGCTCGTGTAATATATTTATTTATAAATTTTTCACTTGTCCTCATAGATTTGATGCTGTGTGCTATACTCGAAGCATTTATTATAACCAGACACGCTGAATTTTTATATATTTATTATGTACAAAAGACACTTATCAATATCATTTTTCTCATTTCAAGAATAAAAATGAAAGAAAAAATAATTTTATTTTCAAATTACAATTAAAAATTAAATTATGACAAGTGTCTTTTGATAAAAAATTTTTGCTACTCAAAATATAATCTTGCACCATATTTTTATACATAAAATTTCTCTTAACGATATTACACTCTACTAGATATTTAAAAATGTATTATTAGTGAACAATTTCATTATATCTGCCTCAACGAACACAAAAAAAAATAGAAAAAATAAATCATATTACAAACGAAGCATTTTAGCAATATTTTTTTAATATACGAAAAAGCGTTCGCAATTTTATCGTTATATTAATTTTAATATAACTTTTTTTTCCAAACATGTTTAGTAGAGTGTCCAAAGTATATAATATATATAACACTTATACTTATTGCATCCGCTATATTTGTAGAATTGGTGCATTTAAAATTAAATATCATAGTGAATTAATGAAAAATAATACTATATAATAAATGTATAAATGACGTTGACGAGATAAATCGATATTCCATTCCCGGTGCGATTTGCGACGGGTTTGGTATATACAACGAGACCAAAGCAATCTCGTGATTATTCTCGCGTGAGGTGAGACATACACTCTGATCTGATGGATGAAGCGATGCGTATAGACACTGCGGCGTTGATGCCACTCAAAATGTCCCCAATGATATTCAATATTGGCAGTGAAATATCAATAAATCATTTCCGAATGCCCATATGTATATGTATATCAAATATATATCTAATATTTTTTATCATATCTTCAATTATACGTATAAACGATAGTTATCGTTCAATAAAAAAACCCTTCGACCATCAGTGATAGAGACAGATCTAGATTTAAAATAATAATAATAATAATAACAATAATAATAATAATAACAAATTATTGGCTGGCATGACAAGTCAAGAAGTGGCAGATATTGCTCGAGATTTGTAATAAATCTCATCGACATTACCCGATAAACGATAAATGGCTACATCGTCGCAGGTAACCGACGAACAGCCAGTGTACGCTCTGTTGGCTACTCTGACCTCTTTGTCCTGAGTAAAAAGGACATGTGGGACGTACTGAAGGAATATCCAGCAGCCAGAGTTCGATTAGAAGCAATTGCGGTCAAGAGATTGGAGAAATATAAACGAGCACCATTAGAAAAAGGTATAGAATTAATTACAAAATTGTGAAGGACAAAATATTCTATTAATTAATTATTTAAATTTGATTTAATTATTATATGTATGATAAAATTATTTTTTAGTGGCTATGGGACGAAGCCAGAGTACACCTGGTCTTGTAGAATCACGTGGTCGTACATCACTGGAGGAAATGTGGATATCACCAATGGAATTAAGAACTCCACGATCACTTTTTTCACCAAGTCCCAGTCCCATTACAGCTTCATCACTTCATGGATTACGAATGACCGAGTCAGCTGACCCAAACGCCGCAAATGCGGCTGCCACTGTGGCCAGCGGCGTCGATAGTCCAATGAGCGCAACCAGCAGCGGTAGAAGTAGTGAAGATCAGACCGCAAGAGCTTTACGTTCGACAACAACACAACCATCAATAGGTCGTCAATCAACTCACTCAGGTGAATTAATATAGTTGTTAAAATAACATGATCAAAGAATACCAATTAAATAAATGGATTTATGTTTATACATTTGTTTGGACAGGAATGAGCGGAAATAGCATGATGCAATTAATGTCAGAGGGTGCAGCAACACCGTTACTTGGTGTCAGTAGTCATGAAGCACTTCTCGCTGAGATAAAACGTTTGAGAGAACGACTACTCTGTTTGGAAACGGAAAATGCTAGCATGAGTGTTAAATTAAATCAACAGCAATGGGAAGTTGAGAATAGACTAGCGGAAATTGAAATGCAAATATGTGGTGCGAGTTCTACTTCAAGCATTGAGGATAATGAACGTAATCGTGAAAGCATCATTTAACGAGAAATCTGGCCGCGTGAAAAACGTGGCGAATTACGAATAGATCCGACCAAAAGATATGTCACTGATGACATCATTACATTACCAACAACACCATGTGGATTATCAATTGGTAGTCCAAGTCAACGATTGTTTGAAAGTGAAAGTGAAAATGGTAGTGATGACGACCGTCGTCGTCGTTATTATGGTACATGCAATGGTTATACCTCACAACCCGGTAGTAAATCTAATTTATTACTTTGTGTTCAATGTGATTTGGAGTCACGATCATGTTCATATCGACCTCATACATCTGGCAGTCGTATCGGTAGATTTATTGAAGAAGATCGAGCTTTAAGATGTGTCGAGTGCATCGTAAATGAAGAATTACCGCGAGATGATTGTCATTGTACTCATTGCGACTTCACTATTCGTAATGATGAACCTGATCTCATTTGTTTTCGTTGTGAAAATGATGACGGTCGCATAACTGAAGAGGAAGGCCCGCCACACTGTTCTAAATGTGATGAACATAGTACTGAAACAACTGAAAGTCAAATGGAACAAAATGGATCTACTACACAAGTAACGTCTTCGTCTAGCGAAAATGGTCAATATCCTGTTGATGCTATTGTTAAAATTCACGTTAATGACAAATCATTGGATATTGATTCGGATGATAATAACGACGATTCAAGTGCGTTGGGAAAAAATCATGAAATTGAAACTTCCTCAGTGATTGACCGTTTATCAACTATTGTCGAACATGTTCAATCAGAGAGTATTGGTGATGAAGAGAATAGCGCGAGTGGTTCAAGTGGTCACAAATTGAATGGACAACCACGCACTAGATATCTCGATAGTATGCTCGTCCTTTTTATGTAAATATATCAAAGTAAATGGTGGTACTTTGATGAGTATTTCAGCTCAACGATCCATTTTGATGCAATGTACATAGTATATATTTACTGCCAATGAGTAAAAACAAAAACTAATGTGAAACAAAAATTATACAATTCACACGAGCATGATAAATTTTCTTTATACATATATCAGAATAAATCGTCTGACGAGTTTGAACAAAAATATAAGAAATGAGTAAAAACGTTATTGTGGAGTGTGTGATAAAGATGTATGTGGGAGAGAGGTAGTAGTGCAAATCGCGTGCGAGGAATCTACTCGATGCGCTTTTTGTTATTTTAACACGAACCACCGGATCGTGTTCGGGACCAAGAAATGCCTGCATCCACATGATTGAATAAGAAAATAAACGAACTCTTACCTCTGCCCCACCGAGCAAGTAGAACTATTGTACGAGGGAATTATGCCATTGAATCGCAGTCACAAATAGAAATAAAAAAAAAAAGAAAGGAGATGAAATAATATAAAAATTAAACATTAATATCATCTTCAGCTTGAGAATTTTATCCATTTCTTCATCTTCCAACTCTGATGCGAAACCATTGTAACTTTTTCTCATTGTCTACATCGCCTGACCATAAAAATGATTAAATTTTTGATGAAGTGTACTGATTTGGTATAGAGTAATCGAAATATACGTGCTTAGGCCACACAAAATTGAAAAAAGGAAAAAATGAAAAATAAAAATGATGAAAGCAATTATTATATGATAACACGGCGTTTAGCTTGTATTGCGATACCTTTTTTCGAATTGAATGTATTTAACGATTAGTTTCGATATATTTTTTGGAAATTAATCGAAAAAAAGAACTCATACAATCTCAAATTGCAATAAAAATTAATCGAGTAAGCACACAAAATCGAGACAGATGAATGAAATTTCACACCCTCAACAAGAATTATTGGCTTTCATATAACGTATTATGAATCAACTGCCTTTGATTAATACAACGATAACCCTAATTAAATTGAAAAAAATTTAGAAAACTACAAAATGCGAAAATTAAAATAAAATAAATAAAATGAAAAACATATTGAAAAAAAAATTGTATAAAAAAAACTAACGAAATCGATAACAATTTTATTCCGAATTCTTCGTGCTAAAAAAAATTACTATCCAACTGCCATTTTCATTTATTAACTTACTTGCTCAATATTGAGCATAATAATTAAATTTTGTCAAATGATGTATTGAAGTATCAGCATTTAAAAAAAAATGTAATAATAAGTGTGTATGTATTAAGGAGCGAAAAAGCAATTGCGAAAAGATTAAAAAAAAAATATGCAGATAACTTAAAAATTAAAATGTAATAAAATTGGCAACACGATGGCAGTATGAGAGTAGTAATGTCCATAGATGTTTAATTGTGAGAGAAAAAAATTATTTGATATATACATATTATTGAATATAGTTTGGAGCGTAAAATTTTATTTGATTTTGGAAGCAAATATTTCTCAATTGAGACCATTAGGCCCACTAATTATAAGAGCCATTTAGATTGAGAACAAAGAGTGATATAAATATATAAATGATTTACATAATATACATATACTCATCGGAGTATTGTATAATAATCGTAAATTTGTAAAATATAGTTGCTTTTATTCGAAAATAATGAGAATCGTATGTATATGAAATCGCGTCGCCAAATAAGTACGTGTGTGGTTTTGAGAGTTGTGTGATGACAAGAGATTGATAAAAGAAATCTAAGAAAGCAAAAAATAAAAATAAGCGAAAGAAATAAAAAAAATAGTCATTTGATATTTCTCTGAAGCTAGTGATTTTACTGCCTAGATCTACACAAAAAAAATAAATAAACAAAGTTTCCACGATCATTACATGTATTTATAAATTCAACATTTCATGTTTCACGACCAATAACGAATTTATGCGAATTATTAGTGCGAAATATGATTCATCGATCATAAACGCCATATATGTATATGTATATTAATGGTTAATCCCTCATCACTATCATTATTTGTATTATGTATTATTGATTTTATCAAGAAGTTTATATTAATGTTATATCTCATGAACTCCTCGTATTTATATTTATATATGTATGGACAACATATATATACATATGTTGTATATTATAAAAAAATTTGTATGTAAATATTTGAAGCTAATAGGATAGATAAATTTGTCCTCAGTAATTTCCGATAATTAATCAAACGTAAATGAGCGTACGAATACCACACACATGTGTCAAGTATTTTTAATTATTTTTCTTCATAAGTGTAAAGACAAAAAAATACAAACAACAAACTCATAGAAAGGCGTTATTCAAATAAAGTGCCAAAACACTTTTGATTATATGTGGAATCAAGATGTCATTATTATTCAATCGATTTTTAATTAATTACAACACCTAACCATGGATATTGATACCATGTATGGTTCAGTCTTCCTGTACACATATACCGAAAATAATGCTAATCGACTGAATACTAAAATAAAGAAAAATCATAATTTGTCGATTGAAAAAAAAGATTATACAAAAATCAGTAAAATGATATTATGTTTCACATTTGTCCTCCCCAAAAATTTTTATCTCAATAAATAAATCAAAATACGTGGTATTGTAGTGTGCATTTTATTTTCTCTTTAAATATTTAAGATTAGTTAACCAACAATTGAAAGAATCCAAGATCCAATTAGATGGAGAATTCCTTGTGTCTTCGGACAAGGTTCAATTTCATTTACAGAATAACGATAATTACTCCACAGTTGAAGTAAATTAATACAAACCGTTCCACCACCACGATTGAACTGGGTACCCTACAAATAATAATTGAACTAGTCAAAACAGCTTCGATTATAGTTGTTGTAACAATAAAAAATTATATTTACCGCTCTGTTAATGTCTCCAACACATACCCAATTATTATTATTCTTATTACTTGTTGCTACTGCCCATTTGGAATGATCACGTGAACTCTTAAAGTCCACGTTTGCCGCATTGAGCGCAATAGATTTCACATTCAATACTCTGATAATGAATATAATGGAAATATACTCAGCAAAATTGTGTTAATCAATTCATAAATTTATTACATATCAATACTCATATCAATTTAATTACTTTGAACCATTGCATTCTGAAGGCAATTTACCAGGTCCATTTAACCATGTCTCAGCTAATAAATCAGTTTGTAATTTTGGTGCTACAAAGTCATCATACAGATCTAAAAGAAAAAAAAAAATCATATTCTTAATCAAATCATTTCTACCTTTATCATGCAATTTATTACAACTCGTATACCTTTTTGCCATTTATCACTTTTAGCGAAGGAAATAAATTGCCGTCCACCAATCGATTGTAATTCACTTTGACGATTATACGGTGGACGTTTAATTTTTGCTCTTTTTGATGCATTCACTAAACTAGGGAATTTTCTTGATAAAACTTTTGGTAAATTATATCGATATGGTATTACTTGATTGTACATTAATTGTGAACCAATAATGTTCATTTGATTAGCATCAAATGAAATACAGAGAAAACTTTGACCATAATTCATACCAGTTTTTGGATAATCATATTTACTATTAGATAAATGATTAATTTCATCATTATCCTTATCAATATTTTCTTCCACTGATGAATTTTCTATTCTTTTACGAGGTTTCCCCGTACCGCTTGTTGGCCTCGGTGGATAATTTGGCACACTGTGTATAAGCCAGAATCCACGATTATCATCTGTCATTACGATACCTTTTGCATGGCCATACCTTGAAAATGCAACTTTGTTCGGGGCTTGATCATTATACATAATCCACATTGCTTTTGATGCCACATTCTAAAATTAAATGAAATTAACATACATAATATTACATCAATTAAATAAAAAGAATGACCACGATGATTGTTCAAATTAAAATCATATACTTATTCACATCTGTATATAATGCTTCAAGTGTTTTGCCTGGTAGTGAGTCCTTGAAACTAATTTCCTTATTTGATAACTGCCATCCATTATGAATAGTTTTATTTGTTATAAAAAGATATTTAGAACCTTTTCTTATAACTGGATCACTGCTCTCTCTTATTTTTGGTATTTTATATATTACATACCTGAAAAATTCATAGTTAATAGTATTTATCTATGAAATATATTCTTAAATATATTTCATTAATTCAAATAATAAAAATATTTATCAAAGTAAATAATTCATTCATTATAATTACCAATCTACTGTTTCTCCAGATTCATCTTTACACTGCAATGATATATCATCACTATTTACAACGCTAAGTATACAATAAATTGTAATAAACAAATAAGAATTGTAAAATGAAGTCATTATATGAATTCATACAGAGAAGCGCGCTATTCATAGAACGAGTTTACATTCGACTGATCATTCGAGTTATTAGAAATATTTTTTATGCATATTCAGAGGTAAAATTATTGTGCGATGGTGCTGCTCTTTGTATATAGTTGTGCGTTTGTTCATGTATAGATTTTGCACAAACATTCTAATTACTCAATAAATTTAACGCCTTTGTATCTGAATCAAGCATGTGATTATTCAGAAATGGTCTTTTGATAACTATATTTTCATTGTTGAATCAATTATGTTGATACAATTTACACTCCCGGTGCCTGCCTCCTGTGGCAGCACAGTGGGCCACTAAGTGGAATCCGAATATCGACTGAGAATAGATATATATATTACCATTGCGAGACCATAGTATTACACGATGTGTAAATATGTGAAATTC
>JAQQBR010000003.1:443245-458665 GCA_030347285.1 Microctonus hyperodae | reverse complement strand
ATGAATACCTTTTATCTATCCTTTATTTGAAATCGTTTATACTGCTAGTACAGTTACATAAATAGCAAATTACTGATTTTATAAATTTACGGTGATCCACAATGATAAATCGGGGGCCAAGTGGTATTATTTGTTTCAGTTTAGCGGCACTAGTAGGTTTCGTGCACATAGCCTATTCTTTCAAAATGAATTTTACGAATAAAGTAGTGAAAAAGTCAACCAGGAAATGTTGCATAAATGGCCGTCAAAGCAGGGAATCGGAAAAATTAAACATCTCTTTTCACAGATTTCCTAAAGCGAATTCAAGTCTTGTTACAAGAAAAAATTTGTTTAATAAAATAGAAATAAATGACAGAAGGAAATTGTGGATGCAACAATTAAAAAAGAATTTAAATAGCGATGTTTATCCATGAAGGTGTGCTCCAAGCATTATAATAAAAATTATTATTATCTGTCAGATTTCTCAATATTTTGTCTTATTTAACTTGATTACAAATGATATTTTTCTCTGTAGATTAACTGACGTATAATGTAACTGTCAACATTATCATAGATTGTTAAAATAAAAAAATAGAACGAAAATAATACATTAATAAGTTTTGACAGATATGTACTGGCGGCCATGATTGTTTTGATAAACAGCGCCGCCAATGGATCCTGGAAGTCCCATATATAACTGTTATAAATGTGTAAGCCTAAAAAGTTATGTGTACTTTCCACACACTAAAGATATAAATATAACTTAATTCCACTAATTGAAGATGTTTGTTAGCAGCCATGCTTACCGATCTTACCCTTTATTATTTCATTGATTGTCTCATTGTCATAAAACTGTAGATAAGAGATTTCTGTAGAAGAGCAATCGAAAGGTGGACGCATGTCCCTGCGTATATTAGAAATGATAATAAAGCTATGTGATTGGATGTGAAGACGAACGCGGGAAATAATTCGTTATTGGAAAAAACTGCATTTTTTATCGTGACATTCAATTTGTCTGATAAGAAAAATGAAATAGGCAAAAATGCAGAATAAAATATATGCTTAGTGTAGGATTTTTTTATGTTCACTCAAAATTTATTAAGTGATGTTGAATAACACTGATAAAATATATGAAGAATTCTTCCGTTTTTTTTCTTGAGATGAACCATATCTCAATGCAAGAGAATTTATTACAGAGACTTCAGTACTTATTCTTCGAAAATCAAAAAAACTGAATTTATTTACAAACTCATGAAGTTTTAAATAATTTCCTCATACTTTCATAGTTAAGATATTCATAAAATCAATAGATTATATCACATAGCTGTTTATATTGTTTCAACACTAAATTTGTTACTGTATTATATTCGTTTGTGCTTTAGCTGCTACATCACGAAACTTATATATAAAATTTGTTAACAGAAAAAAATTTTTTTATAGGTATTTATTTTGTTTATGTCACTTAACTACTCGTTCATATTGTTCGGAATAAATAACAAAAAAATTAATAAATTACTAATTGTGTCATCACTTAAAAGATTTTCATTAATTAATATTAATAATCGAAATGAAATAAATAATGATCTTTTGTCGTCAACAATTCGATATTGAGCATTGTAACTAGAGTGCAGCTGAATTTATTTTATTGGAAATTAGTTTTAATAGAGATAAATATTACTCATAATACTTGATTTAATTTGAAATTTTATTACAAATTTCATTATTAAACTACCGTTTCGTACATTATATACAAATATATTCTTTCTGTGCTATTATTCTCTAGGAGTGTATGTAATGAACTTTCAAATAATACAATAAATAATAAGATAAATGATATACATGTAGGTTTTTTTTATCTTGCTTATTAATTAATAATATTCGTAAGTAACTGTTTAATTTAGTCATTTTGTTATATCACTCAATTAAATAATAATTTATTTTTCTTCGAATCATATTACTAATTTACAAGCAAATATGTTTTTTGTACATATAGTATGTAAAAAACACACTTTGCGTGTGTTTTATTAACAAATAACACAATTATAAACAAATATATGCGAATGAAATAAAAATAGCACGCAACACTCATCATCAAAACTCAGTATTGTTTTCATTATTTGTTTTGAAATTGAATGTCGCAATCGTTGTGTTCGTAAAAAATTACTTTACATGCACACTTTTTTTGCACGTGTTGTACATAGCTAAAAGACTAAACGTCGAATTTACAGGCACCATTGGTTAATTATGGCCCTTTATCACGGCGACGCTATATTTCCATACTCCATCAAATTTAAAAACTTCTACAATCGTTCATTAAACACATCAGTAATGGATGAATTATAAATACAATAAAACGCATAGCAAATTATAATTAGTAATTGTGTGCCACTAAAGCCAATAATGTGGCAAATAGTGTTGTATCACTTTTCTTTACGCTTCTGTTACAATAAATGCTGCCAGTTTATTCTCAATGAAATCACGCACACACAAGAATAGTACAATTTCATGCGCATAAATTACTTAGGTGACGTATGTAAATGAATGACAGAAAAAGTATATACCAAATACGCGATTTATGTTTGATGTGTGAACTGATAATATAGCAAAAATAAATATTTATATTACATCTCGCCTTTACACACACTCACGCACACACCGAAACACATACACACATATGCTGTTTTGTATTCCATTTGTAATAATAAAAAGACATTCGTAAATAATAATACACATTTATCATGCAATTCATATGAATAAGTTGTTTTTCTTCTGTTACAACTGCGAAATAATTCGTGTATTGACAAATAAATTAACTATGAACAACAGACTCATTGAATTTGAATGTATATCAATGTACAAATATTCAATTATTGAATGCTTTTGAATATACAGGAACGTTCATAATCAAGTCTCATTCTTATTTCCTTTCTTCTTTTATCTCAAGATCAATGCAATTGCAATAAATTACTGATTTGGCTTTAATTGAATTTTATAAATAAAAATCAAATTTTTTCATCTTATTCCAACGACAACCATTGTTATATATTATATCTAGAATAGGCTAAATCAAAATATTATTAATTTCAAATTAATTATTCTCAGTATTAACACTTTTTGTTCAAACGAATTTCATCCTAGTTGTGCTTTCACATTATCTATTATCAATATTATTATTATTATTATTATTTAATTATTATTATTACCAGTCCACATGTTACAATAGTCATCTAAATATATCTAAAAATGTAAACTCCCGATGTTGAAAGATCAGTAATGAATATAAAATAGATAAGAGAGATAAAGATGAATGTGTTTATGAAGATCTTAAGAATTATTTTGAATGTGAATTTATATCATCATCGTCGCTATAATCGTCGCTAAGATAAAGCACTGATTTCACTTGGGGGATTTCATAACGTCCGCTTTTGGTTGGCGGTGGACTGGAAAAATGTTTAAATATATGTAAATTTCTGTTTTAAAAATAAAATGAATGAATGAGTTATTATTAACATACCTGGCGTGATCCTCATCACTACAACTACTACTGCTGCCGTTAGGACTACAGGCTCTTTTCGGACTCGCTGGTGGAGAAAGTGCTTGCATCAAACGACCTTTACTCTCATTCCAAATAGTCGACTAGAAACAATAATCAGTTAAAAATAAAAAAAAACAGCAATGGAACAGACATGTTAGTTTGAAGATGAAAAAAATTAGATATTTTCAATCATTTGAGAGATTAAAGATAATTAAGGATTAAGAAATGCAGGTGGGAATATTGGATAAATGGTATTTATTTAAAGGAACATATATAAAATAACAAGATATGTGTTAAATAAGCTATGACAGCAAATGTAAAGATTAAAATTGTCATGCAGAATTTAGTGATATTAAATAAATCAAGTTCTTGTGCCTGTATTTGAGATTTTCAACGCATAAGACATATTAATCCATTCGCGCATTTTTTTGCCGTATATCCAAAGGTGATGACGATTCCAATAAGAAAAAGGATAAAATATAAAATGATGAATAAATAAAATGCTTTTTCGCCTATACCCACCAGACGGCCTTCTCTGCCGAATAATAAAAGAAATGCGTCTATGAAATCGCGAGATTTTTCCTCCCATTTACTTATAATATCCACTCGTTTTTCTTCAATATTTTCCATCACACGTTTTCCTTTGTCTTTTAAATCATCAAATTTATTTTGTAATCTAAATTTCTTTTCCTAAAACATTTATCGTACGATAAATAAATTATACATGTATAAAAGTATGTGTATATTTTATTGCATATCCTTGAAAACTTACATTAAGAAAGGAAACGTTCAATTCCTTTGCAGAATATCCACGTGCCAAATTTCGTCTCACATACATATCATAATCTCGAACGATTCGTGCGACGATATCTGACGTTGATACACCTTCAGTTCGTTGTGTTGCTACAAACATACCCTTGGATTTAATCATTGCATAAACATCATCCGCATCATCACTCGAATACGGAATATCGTCGTGTGCAACAAAATCAATCTGAAATTTTAAGGAAAAAATAATACATAAAAAATACTGATGAATAATAAATATATTTTGCATATTCTTTCCTTATTTATTTATATTATTATCAACCTTGTGTTTGAGAAGATATTCTTCATCTAATTCCCACGGCGCATCTCGAACTACTTCATCGACGTAACGACAATGCCTAACTGCATCATATCGTTCAGAATCAGTCATGACAGTTCTGCCCTTTTTGCTGTGGGTTAGCTCATCATTACAAACTAAATATAAAAATAAAAATACTTTAGAAATAAATGAATATAATTTCGTTTGTTTTGTAGTGTATTGGAAATACCTCCAACTATGAGGTAAACATTTGGAAAGATATTTTTGGCCTGCATTAATTGTCGTGCATGTCCCTGATGAAATAGGTCGTAAATTCCATCAGCATATACGCGTACTCTTCGTGGTGCTGATAATCAAAAAATGAGACTATTAATAATGATAACTATAAATATTTTACAATTTTTTTTTTTTTGATTCATTAGTAATCACCAACCTTTACCACTTTTCGCCACCTTAATGGTAATTTTTGTTTCATAGTCGCATCCTTCACGCTCTAATACAGCGTCAGAATCGTCGCTGAAAGGCGCTTCTTTGTATATAGACTATAATTGAACACAAAGAAAAATAATTAATATATAATTTAAATTGTAAATGAATAAACAGGAAGATGCAAGTAATTCAAATGTTAATATAAGTATTGTGTAAATCAGTATTGATTTGGTATAAAATGAACAGTGAAAAAAAAAATATTCTGATTTTTGCAGGTTTCATATTGCATCAGCTTACCGGGTATAATATCGGGGAATTGTCTCGGCATGGAGATTCATCACCATTGAGATTTTCTAATGTTTGATTGAGATCCGACATGATGTGATGTTCGTTCACCGATACTTTTGGCATTTCGTTCTTGATAATTTAAAAAAGATTCTTCACCAATCTGTATAAAACACAAATGGAAAACGTATAATATATCTATAAATGATAAGAAAAAATTGTCATGTTATTAACATTATGAAAAATTGATAAAACGAATGAGGTCATGACAAATGGATATTAATGGTAACTTGGCAAAATGACAATGTCATTGGCGAGGCGAGGAGGAAGAAATATAGATTGTGCATATGAAAAGAAAAAAAAAAAAGAAACAAGAAATGTTCGCTGGTCATGTTGCATTCCAATAGATATGACACACGATTATATGACACAATTACATCGAACACAGGTGGAAAAAACAAACCTTTTATAATGTCCAATAACACTTCTAAAAGTAAAATGCGTTTTCAAATTATATGACGATTTGATAACACAAATGTTTCTCGATAAAATTTTTTTTAATATTACACACGTCGTTGCTGTGTGGTGACAAATAAATAAATGTCGTAATCGATATGTCAAGAAACAAAAATAATAGCGCACCTATGTCAAAACAGAAGAATCAAATGATGATGAGAGTTATTATATACTACACAATTAACTGACTAGATAAGTAGTGACACGCCTGAATAGAGCCGGAACATAGTTCTAATTCATATAAATAATTACGTCTTCACATGTGTTCAATTAAATTCAAACAATATACATCATCCAGGAGTTTCCCGTGATAAATTGTGACCAATTATGTATGAATTGCATTTATATAAATTTTATCTAAAAACCCAAAATGAAATTAGTTCTCACATAACTTCCAGCCCGAATTTTTTAACCATCAGGGAAGTTCGGTCAATATATGCTCCCACACTATTTAGATCTACTCAACATGAAATTACAATCGTGACTGGCTGGCTTAGTACGGTGTCCAACTCAACATAACATTTATTATATATGTATATTGTGAATAACCAGGAGCGTATCGTGAATATTCGATATTTGTAGGTTAATCATCAACGCGCCTACTCCATTTAATTTACTTGCGCTTATAGGTTATGTCTGAGTTCTAATGATTCAATAAATTTAGTAAATAATATATTATTTACCGTTAGAATATTGTAATTAATATGAAGGTTAAACTCTAAATGATAATAATTGACTTGGCTTTTTTTTCTATTTGAAATTCAAAACTATCTCATGTATATTAATTATAATAATAGTACTGATGAAGTGTGGAGTAATATAATTTAATTTTTTCAAAATACATGCTACAAACATTTAACCGGTCATCAGCACTGGCATGATGACATAATTTAATATCGGATGATCTACCACGTCATAAGTTTAGTGAACATTCGTCAATATATAGATTAATTCTGATAGTAATTTTTTCCCCAGTTTGATATTTAAAAATAGATTTTTTTCTTCTTTCTAGTCATGATATATATTTTTTATACATTTATCTAAGGCCAAATGTTACCTCCACAAATGCATAATAATTATTATTGATTATAAATTATAATACACTAGAGATGTACATATAAATTTCAGGATTCTCTTACATATTTTCTTCATTTCATTTGACCTCATCCAAATATAATATTCGTATATTATGTTTCATTACATTAAATAATCATCAATTAGATATTAATAGTTTTTATTTCATCATCGACAATTTTAATATTCGTTAATTATTGCGGTTATACATGCTTTATATTAAATTATTGTAACAATACAAACATAACCTATAAAGTCATCACATGCGCCATTAATTTAAAATCTAATTTAAAATCTTTACCATCCATAAAAATGGTATATAATAAATAAACTTGATAAATATCAGCATTTCTTTATCATATTATCAGCATGTCCTTGATAATGAGTTTATCATTATGATTAAATCCCCCAGCTCATTTTTTACATTTATTTAAAATCATTCATACTTCGCGGGCGCGACCACGTAAACCGGAAACTATGAGCGGCGCGCGCCACCCAAAACTCCACATCATTCGTGTTGACGATAAAACGATTTTTGCCCCTGCTATATATCATATGTCGATTTCATACTTGTGTCATTATTCACATACAAACACACACATACCCAACTATATAACAACGTATATTTAAAACGTTACAAAATGTTAAAAGCGTAGTGAAAGCTACAGAAGATTTACCCAGGTTCAACTCTCATTTGACGTACGTAGATACATGCTGCACACACAAACATTTTGAACGGCAAAATAGTGCTTGTACACGTGTGTGTGTGTCCATGCGCGCGTGTTTAAGTTCATATTTGTGGTCTGGGTTCTTTGCGTGCGTGCCTGCGACGTGTGGTATGTGCATGGGTTCTTTTTTTTTACGTTTTTGAATAAAAAGCACGATGGTGATCCAACAAGAGGTTGTATCTAAAGCAGAAGAAATCGCCGATCAGGTAAGATATTACTGAAAAATATATGGAATATTGCGTTTAATACAATAATAAATGTATTCAGGACATGAATAATTTCTTGTTACTCCCACAGGAATAATAAATACGGTACAGGTTTCCCATGAATAAGACAGGTGTATTGCTGCTCCTGTCAACGTCATCATCACTAAAAATTTTTATTGTTGGCTCAAGCATATTTTTAACTATCACTAGATTTCATTGTTTGACATCTGATTTTTGAGACCTTTGTATTATTGTACTATGTGCAATATTTAATGATAAACAATTTTATAATTTATTAGAGTCATTGTTAGGTTATACGTGGTGTCTAATATCATAATTTTTTCCTGATATACATCTACATTGTGTTAGCTCTTCTTGTTTTAGTTGTGGATTCTTATCGTGTAAAATAAATATCAATTTTATTTCCTCATTGGAATTTGGAGCCCAACGAACAAACGAAAATCGATAAAATAACATTCATTTAATTTATCTCAAGTCTTCCTGCATATGCGAAATAAAATATAAATAAAATATTATACAGATGCTTTTTTTTTTTTACTTATGAATGTTTATGAAATAAATAAATAAATTCATGGATAAAAATGTCTAAAGTTCTAATTCACAATACGTTATTTTTTATTTGATATTGTTTTTTTGTTTTTTTTAGGTAATCCGTAATGGAAAATATGTATTACCAACACTTGCACGATTGTGTCTCATCGCCACATTTCTTGAAGATGGATTGCGTATGTGGTTTCAATGGCATGAACAAAGAGAATACATGAATTTATCATGGGGATGTGGTACATTTTTAGCAACAATATTTGTCCTAATTAATTTAATCGGGCAATTGGGCGGATGTGTTATGGTGATTGGAAGATGGAAAGTCAGTATAGCATGTGGTGTGCTATTTTTCATTGTTGTATTGCAAACATTTGCATACAGTATTTTATGGGACTTACAATTTCTCTTCCGTAATCTTGCACTGATTGGTGCACTTCTTCTTGTATTGGCTGAATCACGGGTTGAAGGACGTTCACTATTTGCTGGAGTACCAACATTGGGTGACAACAAGCCAAAGAATTATCTCCAATTGGCTGGACGTGTTCTTCTGGCCTTCATGTTCATAACATTGATACGTTTTGAAGTATCTTTCATGCAAATAATACAGGATATACTTGGTAGCATTCTCATGGTACTTGTAACTGTTGGTTACAAAACAAAACTTAGTGCATTATTGTTAGTGCTATTGTTATCAGCACTTAATCTTTATCATAATGCCTGGTGGACTATCCCAGACTACAAACCACTACGGGACTTCCTTAAATACGATTTCTTCCAGGTATGAAATGAAAAAATATATTGAATGTATGAATGTTTTTTATTTCTAAGAGCTATTTAAGAAATTATTTAGTAAAATATTATTATGTAATATATTTATTTCAGACTTTGTCAGTTATTGGTGGATTACTTATGATTGTTTCACTTGGACCTGGTGGTGTGTCAATGGACGAGCATAAAAAACGATGGTAGAAGTAAAAGGAGAGATTTGCGAAATTAAAAATGTGATTCCAAACAACAAGAATTGAGTTTTTGACGCTAAGCGATCATAGTTTTTTTTTATAATTTTAAAGCTCAAAGGAATATGATGAATATATACAGAGAAATTAGTAAATTTTATAAAAAAGTGGTTTGATGGTTAAATTGGATATACAAAAAGATTGAAAAATTTATTGATTGAAATTGTATAAAACATAATATAAATGATTGTATTCAATAATTCATTTTTATTTAATGTGCATACAATATGTAAAACGGAATATCTCTGAACAGTAACAATCATTTTAAATATGAAAAAAGTAAAGTAATTAAAAAAAAAAAGAAGAATTAAAGAAAACAATGGATGCAAACTAATTTATATTATCATAATAATGGTATTGTACATATTATTACAGTGGTGAAAATATGATTATAAAAAAAAATTTTTTTTTGGTTTAAAAAACTGTACAAATTAATTTTCCTTACAATTTTATCTGACGATAATTTCGTGTCGAATTCTTGAATCAATAATGAATTCTTAAATCCAGTAGCTCACTAGATATCACTAAATAAATGATATGTAATTCCTTATCAGTTGAATATATCTAAAAATTGAAATAACTCAGTGAAACCGCCATGAGTTGCGCCTGTGGCGCCCGTCATTACAGACATATATTTTTATTTCTCTTCTTCTTCTCTTCGGAACTTTTACCGAAACGGGAACAGCTGTGTGACAATTTCTTTCCTTCATATGTCATATTTCTCTTTCTAAATAATATATATTTTTTATTCTCTCCCATAGTACATATAATGGCATAGCATGTTATTTACTTTTTTGCATCGCATCAAACTCACAGTAAGTTGTTCTACTCACTTACTGACCTGATTTTCTTTCTTATTACATTATGATTTTAAATTTGGTATACATCAGTAGCATAACTGTCAAATTAAATTTACTACAACACGTTGAATCATGTAAATTATGTTGAAATTAAATAAAATCATTACCTATAGATAATTCAATCAGTAATATATACAATAAATATTTATATAATCATTAAAACTTATTTGAGCAATAATGTAAACGTGAATGTAATTTTATTTTTTTGAGGTTAAACTGAATTGAGTTTTCATTGAAAAATATATTCTATCGTTTTGTCTTCGTACAGGTAGTTCTATGTGGGACAAATAATAGACAAGTATTACAAAACTATAAATATGTTGTCAGCATTTAAGAGGTTAGCTGGCAAACACGATGGTTTGGCTAATTCATCACCTAGGCCTGCTCATCAATCAATGCCCACGACATTGCAACGAAAATTCGCTAAAGGAGTGCAATATAACAGTACAAAAATATTTTGAAACTTTCTATGTGTTATGATTAATACTGTTTAACTATTAAATCATTTTACAATAATTTATTTTGATTTTTCACAGTGAAAATAATCATAAAGGGCGATCGGAATGTTGGGAAAACGTGTCTATTTCATCGACTTCAGGGCCAAAAATTTATTGAGGAATATATTCGTACTGATGAAATTCAAGTTACAAGTATACAGTGGAATTATAAAGCGACTGATGATGTAGTGAAAGTAGAGGTGTGGGATGTTGTTGATCGTGGAAGACGTAGACGAAAATTAGATGGTTTAAAAATGGATAATGCACCATCAGAAGCGTCAATTGAGGAACCTGCTTTGGATGCAGAATTTTTAGATGTTTATAAAGGGACCAATGGTGTTATATTAATGATGGATATTACAAAAACATGGACGTATGATTATGTTCAACGAGAATTACCGAAAATTCCTGAGCACATACCAATAATTGTTTTGGGTAATCACTGTGATATGGCACATCATAGAACTGTCTCAAAAGATCGTATAATGTATTTTATCGACTCATTGACCAGCAGAAGTGCACAAGTAATTCAAATCAATGACTAATAATTAATTAATAGTCTGAAGTGGAATTATTTGTATAATAAAAATACAATTTTTATTATTTCATTTTAGGTTAGATATGCAGAATCATCAATGCGCAACGGTTTTGGTCTCAAACTTTTGCACAAATTCTTTAATCTTCCATTCCTGCAATTGCAACGTGAAACACTTATAAAGCAATTAGAAACAAATGAAGAAGAGACACGATTAACCAGTCAAGAACTCGATTTATTTCAAGAAAGTGACGACGCAGATTATGACAAATTCTTGGATAATCTTGTTAATAAACGACGAGCTATTGCTGATTCAAATTCAGCAACTGTTTTAGTCCCAAATGTTACGTCCTCCTTAAGTGTACATCACTCATTGTCTTCCAATAATTCATTGAATAATTTTGGATCACCACAAGAAATGAAGAGATCAAGTTCAATTTCAGGCCCAATTGGTGGTGGTACACCAATTCCTGTAAAACAATTTGATACAAAGTCTGGAGCACCAAAGAGAGATGTCAAGACCCGACCAGCATTAGATTATTCAATTAAAAATTCGAATAATAATACTGCACATGTTGCATCAACGCCAAACATTTATAAATCTGGTGATTCGTCGATTGATAACAGTGATAAAAAAGAATTGAGACAACAGAGTATTGTATCAAAGATATTTTCAAGCAAGCGAGTTGATGAGGGATCAAATGTGATTGACATGCCACTGGCAAGTGTTGAAGATTTTATTCCAGATGATGGTATGTTGGATAGATCATTTTTAGATGACAATATACATTCCTCGCCGCAAAAAAACCAAGCAGAAAATACACCGGACTCAGACAGTGAAACAGAAACTGGGAATCCATTAGTAGCTGGATACGAGGATGATTTATCATCAGCCGATGAAGCATCTATTGAAATTGAACCTAGACTGTCAGAAAATCCTTTAAGTAAATCTAAACACAAGCGAACTGAAAATGATAAAAAGAAAAATGATGATTTAGCAGGAAATGGCAAACGAGATTCAATATCTTCTAATGAGCAAGAACTTCGTATAACCAATGGTGAATTTACACCATTAAATGATCAACAAGATCGTAATTCAGATACCTTTGACACCTGGCTTGGTCAAGATTCTAAATGGCGACAGAGTCCTGAGGGCGGTGAGGATGTTAGTAGTATTGGTACACGCAAAGGTAAATTAGATTTGAGTGACAAAAGTGTAGATGTCAGTGTCACAAGTTCAAATGTACATTTGGAATTATTGGATAATTCCAGTATACGTCAAGTTTATTCAAATTCACCGAGTCCAATTATGAAGGAAAAAAAAAAGCATCGTGACAAACCAGAAGATAAAGAAAAACGTCGTAAAAAAAAGAGCAAAGATAAGGATAAAGATAGAGAAAAGTCTGAAAAGGGTGATAAAAAAAAGAAACGATCGCAACATCATCGTACGAGGGATGAAGATAATGGTCGTGATGAACTTGAGGAATTTTTAAATGGATCAACTACACGACCAAATATTGAGGTGGCTTATGAGGCGCTGTAACATCACAAAGTCTTTTTTAATTAATCTTATTTAATTCCATCATGTCACATAGCTTATTGATGTAATTTCTGAGCGTTGTTAATCAATTGGACTACAAAATATACTGTCATTCTCGGATGAACCGAGCAACTAAGATGATGGTATGGTATTAATTCTCTGCAATGATAAAACAGATGTATGTAGTACAGCTGATCACTCATGAATAATCCAGTGGTTGAATAATTCCTATATTACATAATATTATCGTAAATTTCAGTAAGAGAAATTAATAATGGTTACAGTTTGTGTGAAATTATACAGATGATCTCAAAGCTCACTGGAGCATATCACTATATGGCTCTTCACCAACTTAAATAATTTTAATTTATTGAATTTGATAAATATAAATATTAAAAATATATATTATACATATATTCCTTGCGTGAATTGTCGAGGTTTCATATACATATTGATCATCATTATTATTATTATCAGTATGCCCGCTGACATTTATTGTGGATATTGTATTAATATAATAATGGTCTTCATTGAAATGTTGCGCGAAAAATTATAGTAATATTCAATCATGAACAATTTAATGTAAACAAATAATTCTTGCAATGCTACATGTTGTTATCTCGTATGTATTTTATAAAATGTTTTTTTTGAGCGGGTATGAGTATATATAAATATTGATGTATTTGATGAAAATAAGGGTCATTTGCTGCAATAAGACAGAACTTGAAAATGTCCACATTGAATTAATTTATTTCATAATCCCGAAATTACGATCAACATATTTCATATGAATCAATATGTGAGTAGTTATTCCGAGCTGTAAGTTAATAAATTATTTATGACAACATTTCTATTGATTGAATATTCTTCAACGATTTTAATTCATAATTTTTGTTAGAATTTCGTCTGAAACATTTTTCTCTCGATTATCGGAAGATGTCGCTGTAATCGTGGGAGTAAGTTACTAAGTGGTCCATGCTAGAATCGATTGTGTTGTATGTTTTTTCAAGTTATGATAAACAAAAATTATTGATTTAACATGACATTTTTTGAACATTATTTTTTATTATTGTAATTTTTATTCTTATATCCAAACTATATAGAGTATACAGTTATAATAATTATAACGTATACATATAAATATACTTTAAGTGACATATCAGTAAATGCTAATAATTTAGTCATAATCATGAATTATTGTAATGCGATATTTATTATATTGATAGTTTTTCAAATACATTTATTTAATGCTATTGATGTTGATCCACATAAAACCATAGCATGGGGACCTGGTTTAGATCCAGAAAAAATAGTCATGAGAGCACGTTACTTTTTCTTGCAATTAGTTGATGTACACGGAAAAAAGTAAGATTTATTGGATTACAATTTACTTATATTAATATATGTACATGAATTTTATAATGGTGATTTATATGTATATGTACCTTTTCATTGTTCATGTATTGGTTCTCACGGAACTTTTATTTTCCAGTCTGACTGAATCACCAGGAGAAACATTTATTTCTACGGAGATCAAAGGACAAAATAAAAATACTCATCCGTGCAGAATTTGGACACAGGTTTTAGATTGTAAAGACGGCAGTTTTATTATTCGATATAGACTGTACGAAACATGTAGTAATTTTCATATAATTGTAAAATTCAAACATAGTGACGTAAAGCCAGTATCTATTTCAGCAAAAGGTTAATAATTATTAACTTAAAAAAGTTCGTTAATTTTTTCATACATAATACTTTATTTAATGTAACAATAGTAATTTATTTCAGGTCCTGTACATGAAGAGGAATGCTACTGTCCCAATCCTTCAGTTGATGTATGGCTAGATGATTATACTTGTGCTCCAAATTATTCACAAATATTGGAGGACTTGAAATATTTTCCAAAAATTAATTTTGATGAGATCAGAAATGAAATTATTAAAGAATATGATAAACCTCACAGCTTCAGTATTTGCCATTATGTGGTCAAGAATAATAGAGTATGGATATTATTATATTGATTATATTGTATATTTATTTTTTGGATGAGACATTTATGAAAGATTTCAAGCAATACATAGATTTACAGGAAATGTTATGGTCAACATGTTGGCTTCAAAATCTTCTCAGATTCAATACTATTATCGCTAACGAGAAAAGTTGTTTTGCCAGATTTTGAATTTTTTATGAATTTGGGTGATTGGCCGTTGGTATTGAAAAATAAAAATGTGTATCCAATATTTTCATGGTGTGGATCGAATAATACTATAGACATAATTTTGCCAACTTACGATATTACTCAATCGTCCATGGAAAGTATGGGGAGGTGAATAAATTTGATTAATAATATTGAAGTTGAAAAAAAAATTAAACAAATAATACTTAAAGTTAAAGTGAATACTCTATTTTTTTTTCTTATTTTATAGCGTGATGCTCGATATGTTATCGATACAAGGAAATATTAAAACACCATGGAAGAATAAAACTGAAAAAGTATTTTGGCGAGGACGAGATTCACGTCGGGAACGGTTAGATTTAGTTGACATTGCCAGAAAATATCCGGATCTTT